>JAQIXW010000300.1:0-35228 GCA_034700685.1 Willowsia buskii
ATGTTGATGATGCGGATGATGATATTTTATTATTATGATGATGATGGTAACCTGTAATAACATCGCCAATGTTCTCATTCTGCTCTTCCAAGTCTTCTTTCTGGTCGCTTCTTCCACGTCATCATCATTTTCGTATTATATCACTTCAAGCAAACATTCGGAACACGTTTTCTTCACAAACCCATCACCAGCATTCTTGCTAGCGTAGCACTGAAGAGCCTGCTTTATCAAACTTGAGTGTGTGTGTGTGTTCATTCAACATTCATTCATGCATACGTAATAAGTTTGATGCGATAATGCTAGTAAAGTTTTCTATTATAAGCTCATTATTGACTTTAAGATGTGCCGCATCAAAGAAAACCCTTGCTATCGTTGCTGCACGAATATCACTCGACTTGACTTCCTTTCATAAGGTGCCACATAGTATGTTTTTACAAATCATAAACATGCGTGGTGATAAACTAGTTGAAAAAGCGATCCAAATCCAATCTACTTTTCCGCATTTTAATTGACAAATTGCATTAAAATATTAGGACAACCTGCACACAATAAAAATCAATACTTTGAATTGGATGATGGCACAAAAATAATTAACCAATGTTCAAGGCATCAACTCAGTTTATGCAGCAGCATACCGCAAAAAGGCAAATCGTAATGGGTATGTAACAAGCGCATCATGTTGACATGATTGGTGGTATGTCAAGCCAATTTCTCTCTTATCACATCAGAATAAAAATCAACATCATTAATTTTTAGTGACAAAACGATGAGTACGTTACAAGAAAGCAAGTTGTGAGCAAATGTTTTTTTCCCTCTCTTTCATCATCACATGATGATCATACGTTACCTTGATTTGATTTGATAATCATACCTTATTCGTCCATCAAATTAGATGAAGATGTGACTGATGCACATGACTACTGCCATGCTTATTCACAACAACAAGTTTCAAGTTGGCTGTGAATACTAATGAGCAGGTTTTCAATGTGTGCTTATGGTAATACTTGATGTTCAATCTTTGTACTCTTGTCATTTTAAAGCCCACATGACTCTACTCTATAGGTATTCAACTTATTATATTTCTATTGTTGACCGGTAAGCCATTTTATAATACGCTCACTAGTATGGCTTGACTTTTATGGGATGTTTTGTTATGCGAGTAATTCAACAATGTCACTACTCGCTGTTATCATCCATATGTGCACTGGTGCACTGTTTGCATTATCATTATATCATTGAATCATTATGTGATTGTAAGTACTTACAACTTCTGTGCAATGTGTACAATTCCATAGACATACCGTAATAACAAGTAATTGGTTCACTTTCAATGTTTTGCCTTTTTCAATAGATTACCAAAAAAGTCGTTTTCATGCTTAATTCATTTTACAATTGGACACCAAAATTTATATCAAATTACGGCGCAGTCCCCAATTCTTTAGTACGTTACTTTTCTATTTGATGACGATGAGAATTTCCTTGTCAAAAGTTATTTGGCCTAGATTTTAATTGTCATTCAGTCAGATTATATTATTCTCTTTTTATGAGAGTGTGATTTTTATTACAATTCGTTTTTCTACGATAGCATGTTATGCCTATTAAGTAGCAATTCTACACAGCAGTTATTACTGTAATGGTAGGTCTCGTCAAATTAATATATCGAGTTCTAACTGTTAATACTGCAGTATTCCGCCATACTACAACAAGAGTTAGCCACAAAACCCAGAAATGATTGTTTTCCTTGATGTGCCTTGTCATAACTTCTAGTTACCACGATTTTGTTTTGAAGGGTTGAAAGTTTTTTGTATGTGGGTAACATGTAAAATGATTTTTTTTCTACATAGAGTTTGAAGAAGGTATAAATTATTAAAGGCTAAAAATCCTCCGTTCATTAAAAGAGTGTAGTAAAACCGTTCTTCTAGGTAGGACTAGGACATTACAGCCGAGGAAAAAACTATGCAGTAACAGCAACATCTCTTCAGTCTTCAGTTCACATTATCCTTTTTTGCACACACGCAGCTTTTTAGCGTTTTAGCATGATCGCACATCACACCATGGGATATGCGTTAATTATTGTTACAATGGCCGCAGCAACTAACGAGCTATTTCAATTTTGTGACCGTATAGTATTATCTGCATACTCATCAACTGTGTCTTTCAATCTTGCAATAAATAATCATGTCCAAAAAAAGAGGTAACCCAGCGCAAGCTGTGGAAGTTCATTGATTGCTAAATTTTAATGGTTAAGGATAAAGCTGTTTTTTCATATCTCTCCACTTCGAAACTTAAATGCGTAAAAAATTCATGCATAAATTCATGGTTGACTGCATCTACAGCAGATGCCATACTTATTAAGAGAAACGCGAATGTGCAAAATACCAAAGTACGACATAAACTTGACAATTTGTGTTTTGTTGCATTGAAGTAAGCTTAGGATTCTGATGATTTTTCCTTATACAGTTAATTAATATTGTTAAGTGGAGATGCTTACTACACGCAGAGTTGGGTGCTCTTCAATGTGCGATAATGATGATGATGAAAATGAATGATATTGAAAGTACCATTGGATAATGAATACGATTACAATGACCTTTGTTGTTACACTGTTTTCGTTTTTACTTTTCATTATGTTTATTCCTATTTTGTATTCTCAAGAATAAAAAATAGGTGAATTGTTTATTTTCATTAGCCAGCAGCAGTATTGTTTTATACTGAAAGGGGAAGTGGAATGACAATGATTTTAAACAGTGAAGAATAGTAAAGAAGAGGTTCTCACTGTCTCCTGCGGTATTATGAGTACTGGTGCGTGAGGAAATAAATATAGTATACTTCGTCATCGTACAGTTTACTCATTAGTCAAATATATGGCAGTCTCTTAGAACTTTATACAAGGCACGGAATAGAGAGTGTGAGACATACGTATACACTCATTTTTTTCTCATGATTCACATGGCATTCATCACAGCAGCAGCCCCGAAGAAAGATAATTGCTAATTTTATCAAAGTTTGTAATCAAGAGGCAAGAAGTGTAATAATAACCAAATCTAAATGAGAATTCTTTAGACTTCATTATCAGTTTTATAATATTATGGTTTACACATGAAACGCAATATATGCTCATATATGTACAATCTCTTATTCTTCTGAGCTTTCGTGATGAATCTGTAACGTGAATTTCCGTAGTTTTGTTTTCTTGAAAATGAAAAATGAATTGTTTTCATTGTGGAAATGGTTCATTTGCGAATTTTCGGCACGGTTATTAAAATTGCAATTATTGTTTCTTTAACCTCCACACATATTCACAATGCAACACACACACGCCATGTACTTTACGTCTGTTATTATTGAAGCCTACGCAATGAGTGATTATACCATGCTGGTAATGTCGGTCTGTACCAGCCAACAATAATCACTTGGTGCAGCACAGAGACACGACACAACAGCATACAGTAACATCAGCTACATTCAATTCATGAAATTCAATCAGTCAAG
Organism: Willowsia buskii; assembly: GCA_034700685.1. Taxonomy (NCBI): domain Eukaryota; kingdom Metazoa; phylum Arthropoda; class Collembola; order Entomobryomorpha; family Entomobryidae; genus Willowsia; species Willowsia buskii. The sequence continues at coordinate 3,493 of JAQIXW010000300.1, forward strand.
TCTTTTGACTCTTTCGTGATGTATGTGAAATTGAATTGAGATATTATAAGGTTTTTCTATTATTTTTGTGCAACTGCACGTAAGAAATCTGGGACAGGAGATCAAACGAAATGTTGCAGGTATGCATACGCCATTGTGATTCTAAAACTTACGTAAAACTGCAAAACAGAAAGTGTACATCCAATAGTCCATGGTTGTGCCTAGGCAAGTCGAAATGGGTAATATCATAATGTTTGAATCGTGAGGGTTTCAATGTTCCCTAAAAAATAATCGTTCAGCGTAATCATCATCTTTATCCCACTTCTTTGTTTAAAAAAGAAGTTTACTTTGCCTTGCGGTGATGATGGATTGATGGGTCACAGTCAACTACATCCAATAGCGAGTTATGAAAACAATATATGTAGGTGAAAAATTCACCTCGGCTCCCCCAGATAATCAACTTTTCATGCATAAAATCCGTATTTTCGTATTTTAATACCAGTTCGAGTTTGGTTTCGTTGTTGCACTTGATTATTGTTTCAGTTGCTTATAAGCTCCTTGTAGTTCCCACAACACAAAATAAATACAATCCTGCATGTTGTATGGGAATTATGAATTCAGTGCGGTGGGGGAACTGGGTGTTACTGCATTGTCGCTGTTATTTCTACCTTTTGTTGTTACTGTGCCTCACGATTGTCTGATTTACGGCAGTTTTCGCCACAAAAACGCTGCACAAAAGCTTATTACAGTAATTACTTATTGCAAATTTTGATATAGTCGCTTATGCATGTCGTACTACATATGTAATACACGCTAAATATTTTTGATGAGGTAATATGTAATAACTAGAATGCACAATCCGCTATTATATTCCTTATTTCTCCCCATCTAACGACACAAAACGGCTAACAAAGAGATTTCCTACAAGATAAACATGAAAAGTCTGCAAAATACTGTTATTCTTGCGAACTAATGCGAACTGCATAAAGAAGCGAAAGTGCTAGGCATATGTGTTTGTACTTTGTACTTATACATATACATAAATATAGTCCTTTCCTTAATGTAATAAAGCTATCTCGATGCTTCTTCTTATAGCTTGTAGATAGTTCACTAGATTCACGCAGATAAAATTGCAGAGCATATTCTGTACAATCTGAAAATCTGTAAACTGAAGACATAAAATGCACCTTTTGTACTTTGCAAAATCTCATTCGTATGATGGTATATAAGAAGCCAACAAAAAACACTCTAAACTGTTTCCAATCACTTTTTTGTCTACTTCTTTTGTTTTTGCAAAAGATGTAATTAAAAACTCTTGTATATCCGCTCGCCCTTCTATTTTTTGTAGCACGAATGTTAGTTATTGCAGTAAGCTTAGAAAGAATTAGGCTTTGAGCAAGTATTTTCGTTTATTTGTACCGCTAAAAAGTAAATTGCATAATAATGAGACAAGAAAAGAAGGGAATAAGGTTGTTCAGAGTTGCAGTTTGCAGCCAAAGGCATATAATGACTTTACTTACGCTGTAAATACATTTATTGATGCTGCTGTGAGCCATTTTTAGGTATCTGGATCCCTGTTTAGAGATGCGTCTGCATCCCATTAAAAGTAAACTGCTTATTCCCTCTGAGAAAATGATCCCGCTTCTCATTACTGGCATTACTTCTTTGTTATCTACGTTGGCTACGGATCTTTAGCCAAAATCAGAGTGTCAGAATTCAGAATACCAGACCAACCCATAGCCGCACAGTTGTAGAACCCCGATCTTATGCAATTACAATAAATCACAATTTGCAAAGAAATACGCATGTGTCCCTTTATGTGTCAAAATTTACAAAAAAATTAATGAGACATTTGCAGTATGGTACGCAAATTTTCTCTTTTATTCAAACGGAACATTAAATATTCGCTTACGTAAGACTTTGTGCAAGATTCCGACTGAGATCCTGATTAGCCAGAGGGAAAATTATTTGCTCCCAGCTGGGTCAATATTAACTGTAAAGGGAGTAGAATAGTAATCTGTTATGATTGCAGCATGTATTTACTGGGAGGAAACTTTTGATTTCACATTGTTATACATTTCACATTTTAAACTTCTACTTTTCTAGTAATCCTATATAAAGCTTAAAGCTTATTATGTATTTTTGTAAATTGTACTAGAGTTGTTGTTTTAAAATATCTCTATAAAAATATAGTTAGGATTTTCTGCTTCTCATCTGCTTCAATGATTGACCTTTATAAGATCTTTTATGTGATTGCTATCAGCGTTCCAATTCCAATTACAGATAGCATTAGAAATACATAAACCTTATGTAGATGGTATAATAAAGATAATATGTATTTTGTAAAATGTTTGGTTTTAGTGAAGTAGAATGTGCATCTTATAATAATGGCACACATATAATCTAAACATTTTTTTTAATCGTGCTTTTACCCTAAAGAGACACTTTGGCCAAAAATCAATGCAGCCTTTAGTTCTCTGGGTAAGGTTTCATAAATACACATTAGATAATGGAAGCTTGTAAATTTTTTGCTCCAAGCAGATGTCATGTTCAGACATACCGGCACCAAATAACGGGTTACTTGAAATTGACCAAGTTGTAAAGGCTTTCAGAAGCACAAGGCAGTATGTCATGTCATACTGATCGATTTTGAGTTTTGCCGACTAAAGTTAAACATGTAAGTCATACATGAATGTATGTATGAACAAAGAAATAGCACAAAGACTATTTACTCAAATCAGTATTCCACTCTGAAGCATTATTTTGCGATGAATATTATCAGTAGTATTTTCTGAATGATAGGAATGATGCTCAAAATCCCAATATATTTGCCTATTATTATAGTTGAAATTACTTGAAGCTCAAGTAAATCATAGTGCAATTCACATTAGTACAAAATTCTTGAGAGATGTATTCCTCATGGGGAAGTGCAATCTTTAATACTTCCCTTCATTTTTATCTTGCTTTAACTTGCATTGAGTTATGGGCGCAGTTTATTATTATTATCATGTATGAATTTTACAAAGTCAACCATATACTGATAGACAGTGCTATTTGATGTAAATTCAAAGCTCTTGAAATCAAAAGTGATGGGATGCATGTTTAGCTTTGTTTGCTAAGTGCAATAAGTTGGTTTACTTACTTTGGTAATACTACTACTAAAAACATCGCTTTGGCCATCTTCAATATAACCGTCAAGCGAATAATTCTTTTATTATCGCCGGAGGCACTTTCATTGTCAGTGTACTCACATTTTCCACTCACAAAAAAAAGAGTATACATTAAGTAGGCAGAAAGTTTACGGTCTTACAGGGAACGTGTTCATCTACAATGACATTATTACCAGCTACTTGCGAACATGGGGATAATAAAAGCTTTTTTTTATCTCCTTTCCTTGCAAGTCATAATACAATATTATTTTTTTCCGACGATAAAAAGCAAATAACGTATATGTTGCAGTGCAGCGTGACGAAGAGAAGATAATGAGAAACATGTAGTATTACCTCTGGTCGAAGTTTAACTTAGGTCTTATGATTGTTTAATGCTTAAACATCAACATTCGCTTCACGCTTGGCTATATGGGTTTGGAAGACAAGAATTTTATTGTCAATTTTCCTGAAGGTGTTATTTTATGTATTATAGCACGAAATACAATAAAAAAGGGAAGTAAAATTACGTTTTAAAATTAGCCAATTCATTTTTTGCACTTCACAATTGAGTCAGCTTGCGTTTCTCCATCTAAAATTCTACGACATACATACCTTCACAGATGATGGTATGTAACCTCTAAACATTCGATACATGAATGTTATTACATGACAGTTTAATATTGACTGATTTGCTTGCTGTAGTAGTGCGTCTTTGATATGCAAAATTATTCAAAGATTGAAGAAACCCGCAATGTCATCAGAAACCGAACAAAGTCTCATATGTACAATGTTGTTGGTGAATAAGATTGAGTCGGTTTTTATCCCTCTGCTGCTAGTGTGACCATCATTCAGTCCTCCTGGTTGGTTACCGTACTGGTTCTGGCTAAAAAACCGCATGCATGCAGTTCAATAAAACAATCCAATCCATGTGTATAGCAATTTTTACTCTAGCTTCAGTATATACTCATGATGATCATGCATGATTCTCATCAATATCCAACCAACTCACCACGCCACGATTTTGGAAAAAATCTCTCAATGGAATAGGCATGCAATGCAAGGATTTTTCTTTGATAGATATGCTATTACAACAGCAACATCATAGATTTTTTTTAGAGATTTCCCTGCATATAGGAAATTTCTTTGTCTGTGTAAATAATCTCATTTCTCCTTCATTAATTTTCCCCATGTCTCAAAGGAAACTGCAGTACACTATAGGCGTTCAAGTTGTAATATTCAGAATCCTGACTTGCCTACCACAACAAAACTTTATCTGATGAAATGCATTGTCAGCTACAAACCAAGAGGTACACACATGTTGTTCTTTAATGTTGGTTGCGCCACGGTTTAAGTATTACTGGTGATACCCATACATTTTAGCGTCCTGACGTGAGTTATAATATGTAAAAATTATGTTTTGCTTTGAATATGGACACATCAACGTGTGTTTATATGAAGCTTTGAGCTCAGTCATTTATTTTATTCCCATATGTCTGCTCAAAACAACTCATTCTTCCGTTTCACTCTCACAGATTCATTTTCTACCAGAGAGATATTCATTTATGCATAAATAAATATTGTTTTCAGTCTGTTTCTGTTTCCTTCCTGCTGCTGCAGTTCCTCAAAATATCGTGCTTTCCATTTTCAAGTATGGAAACGGTAAACAAGAAAGAATTCATAGAGTATGGATGAATGAGAGCTTTCACGTTACTATCATCACTTTACAAGCTTGTACTAATATGGTGGTTGTGGTTTTTTATTCGGTTATGCTCGCTCCCGTTGTGAGTACCATGGTGGTTGTTTCTTGTTTCCTGCATGTTTTCATTTGATCATCATCATGCTCAAAAATAATATCACGGTAGTAAATAGAGGGTGATATATGTTTGCTTCTTTTCTTGATATTTTAATATGAGATGAAACAATGCAGCCTTGTTATTATTACTTCGGGGAAAGTCTCTCAGGCCTGAGATTGCATAAGCGTACTCATTTCTCATAGTTGTAGTGAAAAAGCATCTGTACTAGTTGAAATGCAATACATGTGTAACAAAGAGTCACTTGATACTAAATCATATATCATTTTCATACCTGTTACTAAATATGCAAATAATATTTGGAATTTGCCAAATGTACTTATTGTTCCTTGTTTTAACAAACCAATAGGGAGCTTTGTTTTGCACTGTTTGTTTGAGAATCGATCTATTGCACTCTTTTTCTGCCTTTCTACAATCAAAACCACTGAATAACCACTATAAAACATACGAACGTTTTAAAATAAATTACACTGAGAGAACCAAAGCAATATATAGAATCCTACAGATGCAGATAAATTTGTAGTCTGTAGTATGCCTAGTTGTATACTTGAATTCAAAAGTCGTAATAAATATGCATATTCTCTCTAGTGTTATAAAATAAGATAAGGGATCCTGACAGATAAAATGGTGAAACTTGCTGGTATAATTTGTCAGTGCTAAAATAATGCTACGTTCTATCAACTTTCAACTCTCATGAATCCTCCAGTGTCACTCAGTCAGAAGTTAGAAGCCATTTGTGCTCAGTGCATGGTTTTTGCAAAGTGTATTGTTTGTTTTCCTAGTTTATATGGTGGATAAACCATATATATAGACTATACAAGTGTTGCAAGTGTAATATTGTAAAAATGAACGAACCTTTCATATGATATTTGGAATCTTGTTTCGACATAGGTACACTACATGTTGAACAAAGTACTTAACAGCCGACAATCCCGACAGGGGAACAGGAGACAGCAAATAAGAGATAGTGCCTCACATTCCGCTTTCTCTGTACCTGTATATTATGCATTCTACACACAACACACCGATACACTAGTACACTAGACATATATTAAATATCAGTATCACGTATTTAACCAACAAAATGTGTTCTTTAAAACCATTATACACAGGTAGTGGATATTATTTTGATGGGAAGTACAAATAGTAAGAAGGACTGAATTAAAGGAGACACAAATATGTGGTGGCAATAACAAAAAATAATATGCATCAGTATAACTTTTGCATGCCTTCACGTCTCCCCGGGCACAAGATGATATCGACGATGATGATGTTCTTGGTTTGCTGGCTATATTATTCCATCCAGCTTTATCCATTAAAAATACTATAATGACATATATTTCTTCTCGTGGTTTTTGTTATGCTTCCTCATATTATAACACAACATTAAGACGGACCTGGTGTACGAAATTACTAGGATGCTGTAGCCAGCGGGTGGGGTTTGGTATTGTGGAGATTGCATCCAGGGCTAACAACCTTATTGCCTGAACCTTAGCACGAAATGAATTGCGTGTAATGTAATGTAAGCCTTCTTAGCTGCCTGGAAGCTACTGATGAGAAAGAGAATAAAACTTTCCATCCATCCACTAACACAAACGTACTTAGATATGTTTAGCGTACAGTGTACTCAAAACGCTTGGTCTTTTCCGTCTTTTTTCGTGGTCCTTGGAGAGGCATTATATGAAAATGCTTTTCTTATTTTTCCTTCCTGTACTGCTGTTCCGTTCGTGGTTCAATTCCCAACTAGGTACGCTGAAGGGCAACGCTAAAAAATCGAAAAAGCAGTGCTTCTAACGCAATACTACAACTTTTTTTGCTAATAACTAACAAGCAAACCAGAAAAAGGCTTATTTTATGCTGTTTCTCCAGAAGTAAAATACAATGAATAAACTCTTCTTTCGTTTCTTTTTGGTAAACTCATTCACAACAGATTGTTCGTTTTCCCAGATTTTTTTTCGTGTTCCTCTTTAGTTATCTTCCATCGTTTTAATCCTTCTAACATTGTCTTGTGCCTCTTGAGTAATTTAAAATGGAACAATAATAAATACATTCACATGTTTCGTTTTTTTTTCATATTGAGAGTGGGTATACACTAATGTATTAGGTACTTTTCCGTTTTATGTATATTATTAGCATTGAGTGTAAACTTTGTGCAACTTTTTCCGCTACATTTTTAAGGGTTACGCGGAAGTTTAAGCAGGAGAGACAGGAGGCCTTAATTTTCCTGGTTCTTTGCAACATTGCAAACCACATCCACACAACTAGACACCAACTAGCGCACCATCCCACCATCATCATCCTCATCATCACTATCACCAACATCATCCGAGTTTTGTGGCTATTATACCACAAAGTTTCATTGGGATTGTCTGCGTGATGCAAACATATTCCTGGACTCTGAATTTTCCTTTTCTTTCTCATTCATTTTCTCTCTGAAAAAGTTTCTTCTCGTCTCGCTTCCAGTTAAAAAGTTTGCTTTTTTGGGTACTTATCTTTCTTTGCCCATTATTAAGAGTGTACACACAGCAGACGAACACATATTCCCCTTGGTCTTCTTTCAAGTTTAAAACCATGTGGCATTACCAGGGATTATAATAGTGAACTCTCTTGTTAACAATATTCTACCACAACATCATCATTGTAGTTGCGAGAAGCAGATATGCAAAATAAGTCCACTGATGCCTTTTCTTTTGTCTGTCTGCCAGCAGCAGCATTAACTAACCAACATGATTATGTTCATCTAGGGACACACGACAGAACGAAGACCGTGATGCCATCATCATGATATGGTGATACGCTATTGTTGTAGAAGTTCATGATGATGATGATGATGATGATGCAAGCATCACATCATTTTCCAACTTGTAACTTAACTCATTTGATCTTTCGATCTACACAGTTTAATCCCAGCAGTTGGTGTTTCGTTTGGGTGTTTTGTATAAAAATTACTTTAATATTGCGTCACTGTCATATATGGCCATTCCGTTCCGAAGAAAAAAATTAAAGTTTGCTGAAATATAAAATAAAATAAATAATAATGTCACGATGATGATCATGCTGGCTTATATGAGTGTGTGTACTCTGATGCCCCATAAGTAAAACGAGACTTCCTTCGAAGCATGTTTGTTTTGTCTGCTGTGTCACAGCGTTAGCGTTTCAAGCAGATTCAAAATAAAAACCTATTTGCATCTTATATTTTTCCTCGTTTTATTTTATTATGCATATGATATCATATTGTTTTTCGCCATAAAAGTTTAGAGTACAGACAACATTTTATACAAAATTGTAGTTTTACATTACAATCTCCTCTCCCAAGTTAATGATGTCTCTCCCACCCTCGCATTATTGCTTGATAGTAAAAGGAAGATTCGGGTCGTTACACAAATATCTATACATTCTTGCTCTTAACATCAGTATGAAGTTTTCGCTTAGTATTTCACTCGGGATTTTTTATGCGGTCATACATTTAAAGTGATGTAATCATATACAAAACGGAACAAACTTACAAGCTACAACAGCATCTAAAATTGAATGGAAACAAGTTGAAAACAAGTTGGTCTCAAAACAAATAGATCCAGTTCATCATCATTACTATGCAGATTACAAATTTTTATATTGTGTATACACTGCTTATTGCAACACGAATCTAATTCATTCATTTTATGTAAAAAGGGTAAGATAGAAAAACGTCAAAATATAAGACGTTAATGTTTGGTTTTGCTCATGTAATAGTTGGATAACATTTTTGATAATAATATCAAGCAGCTCATCATCCAAAGAAAGGAAGAAAGCATGTATGTGAGCTGCTTCCACATTCCATTCACATTCTAATGTTTGTACGACATTACGTTATCTCCTCTGGCAAAAAAGTACATTCATCGTTAAAATAATAGCTGTTCTCTGCTATCATCATCGCCAGTTATCTACATTCATAGTGTACATCACCAGTAAAAATAGTAATTCCAATTTGAAGTTTAACCGAATAGATCGTACATCTTTTAAGATATTATAGCTATATGTATTCGTATAGAGTAGAGCAACAAACCGAAAATTTCGAATCTCATCACCAAGACCGACAATTTCTTGCAGTGAAGCGGAAGGCAGTTGAGTTATATAAATTTATATTTTAGAGTACTTTGCTCCTCTTTTCATTTTACTGCAAATGAGAATACTAAGCCATATGGTCTTCATATTTTTTAAGAAAAATAATAATTTTATTGAAAGCGATCATTTGTGTTGACTTGAAATTTACTAAAAGTAGAACCAAGTATGCGTAATGTGCTTTGCTCGAATGCTAGTCACAAGTAGAACTTTCAGTCATCCAGCTGGAAAGAGTTGTAGTTATTTATCTTCCATGATGCTGAATTAAATATTATTCATTCGTACTCACCCAATTTTTATGACTGCTTCCCAAGTACTTACTTCATTCAAACTACATGACTTGGGGAATCCTTTACTGCAAATATTTACAATAAAAGCAACGCAATATTACTGGAAGTGCTTACATGTTTTAGAGCTAACGGAAAAGATTCAACTGGAACTGTAGGAAAGAAGTTGAAAAAAAAACTACAGAGAAATGAATGAAAAGACTAGACTTGAAAGCCCTTGCAGCAGTCAGTCGAACAAATTCTAGTGAAAAGATTTTTTTTTCACAAGTACATGCATAAAACATACGAGCATTTCTGCCAGCAAATAATATTTATCATCAATCTGGAACAGGAAGGAAGGATTTTTTGCATTTTCTTCAGCCATTTTTATAGTTCAGTTTCCTTTTAGGGCAAAAAGATTACGTAATAATAAATTGTGAAGGAGTCCATGTATTTTTTGCAAGCTGGAATTGATGAATTTTCTTCTTTTAAATATGTCGACGAAAAATGAACGCGTCTCTAGGAATAACCATATATCACTGAAAAACACAATAAAAGGAAGCATCCTCCTTCTTAATTCTTGTCGGGGAACAGAAGGAAGTAGGATATTGAACATCTTATTGCTTGTTAAAAAATAGCAATTTAGTGTAAAACATTCATGCTTGGAATCAAGAAATGTTAAAATGAAGTCTTTGTAAACAGCGTTTTCAGGAAAAATCGTCTTTATTGCTATCTTTCACATTACGTTAACAGAATAGCAACAATGATAATGTTCTCTCTTCCTAAACGGATTTTTGTTTGACGATATGTACGACATAGAAATATGACAACTTTGTCTATCATGAACAAGTCATTAAAGATATGATGATGCTCAAAAATTTCGATATCGTTTCGTTGTGTAACTTTCATGTGAACGGGAATAAAAACAAATTGCTTTTGCAAAAAGTCTAACCCGGTGGACCATGATGATCTCGATCTCTGATGATCATAGTAATAGTGATATTTTATGAAGTTTGCATTGGACAATTATGCAAAGCTGCTTCTGATGATAACATATTGAGTAATTGTATAATGATAATAAAATTGTGTGCTTCACCACACCAAGATATTTCCAGTTTTGAAGATAACATGGGTCTGCGTACGAGTCTTATCAACATGCTACGTGCTGAAAGCTGGCTGAATTTTGTAAAGTATAACTATCCCACGGTCGGTTGTTGAAGTGATGAGAACAAGAACATAAAGAGAACCATTTAAAATCAAGTCAAACAAAGTGCTGACATGTTACATACTGGAAGATTCTAATTTTTGTTGCGAGAATAAAAGAAAACGTTGAGAATTTCTAAGCTCCGCTTGAAAGCTTCATTTTAAAATTGGCATAGATGTGTCAGAAGAATTCAACAACGTCAGCACCATCGCCACAGTCAAGTCTCCATCACTATTGTATGGTCATGGCTATCATCAGTAATGCCAACGGATGCTTTACTCTTAAACCTACACAGGCAAAGCCAGTAAAAAATTATATCATTAACGCTGGAGTCTTAAGACAAACCAAGTATGAAATACAAGTTTTAGATTACCCAACAAAAACCATGTGTATGCATCCTTGTTTAAGCGAGCAGGATTTTCAAGGAAGGGTGAATTAAAAGTATCATGCTTGTTCCGTCATCCAACATTATCATGTAAAAATGCCTGAACCATCACCAAAAAAACAAACAAAATGCTAATTTTATGGTGCAATGGTGGCTGATAGTAATATGGCGAATAAAGGCATCATAGTATCATGACAGGCCAGTCGCAAAAAGCAATAATACGTTTTTCTTCTTTCATCATCATACGAAAATTGTGGAACAAGTTGGCATACAGATTCTTCTGTACTGAACAAGAAGACTATCCTAAGTCATAATAATAACTCCGTGTTTCAGGCGATCTTTATGCTGAGTGCTATCAAGGCAAGCTACCGCCAGAAGTGTGCACGGGGACATGATAAAAAACCAAGTGTTTTTCCTAAGAAGATATGAATTTAATGTTACGTTTTAACAGTCAAGATAGTAGTTGTAAGTTGTAACATTTTCTCTAATGCTTACCCTCTATCTCTTATGTTCTTCGTTTAAAGTAATATAGAAGTAGAATTCACAACACAACGGTCATAATCAGCAAAAAAACATGTTTTTTCCATGAAATTGCATAGATGATGTCATTTTCGTCGTTCTAGACTTTTGTCATGCCTTCTCCCTATTCTCTTACTACAAAGTTAGCATTATTTGATTGTACCTCGTTGTTGTTTTTTGTTATTATTATCCATGTGCTGCTGTCGGCAGTTGCAATAAATGTACAAATTTTTATGCTATTAATACCTTTACCATTTTCAACTGGAGCAGTTTAAAGAAAGCAATAAATGACTTGGTGCTGTTTACATAAAAAGGCTACATTGCCCTTTCGGTATCATTGGTTCGTTGACTATATACGAAGTAGACTAGTTCTGTCATCACTTTACCATTCATATTGAAGCTCTGATGATCATCATGATGATGGTATAAGCAGTTATAGTTTCGTCCCCAGAAGTCATTCCATCTACTTTTCTGTCAAGCATTACTACGATACTGCACACTTCCCCTCAGCCTAATGGCGTCATATCCTTGTTCATGGGTTCATTCTATTGCCATTTTCTGATTTAGAATGCATGGATTGCCTTCTCTTATTGCACAACTACTCCCATTTGCTAATCGTAAATGCATACAAAGTTTTTGACCATGACGGGGAAGAAAAAATAATAATGTGAGTTCATTTCTTCAACGCAACAAAACGTAACGGTGATAGTTGTAAAAACTCTGATATTGCAAATGCCCTGTTTCTTCACAGGTCCAAAATGGAATATCATATTCCAACTTGAATTGTACATGCAAGCAGAACGTTTACTTGATTTTTTAACGAAACAGTATGAGTTGCTGTTTGCCTGATGCAACAGCAAAATAACGTAGAATTGAGCTCACACGAGAAAAAACATAAAATGCTCTTGAACTTTCCCCCTTTCTTCATATAATGTAAAAAGTTGATATTTATTACTGTTGTTGCTTTTAAACACAATATGATAGCTTCGTATGCGTTTTTCTCCAGCTCAATTCTGTGCCATAGAAAGAGCAGTTGTCTAAAGTATATATTTATTCTATTGCCATCTCAAGTACGTAAAATGCATGTTCTACAAGTACAAATACGACGGTGCCGATGGTAGTGGTGCTGCTGGAAACTTTAGTGGGAAGGAGTGTTTTTGATAAAGTTTATGGTTTTTTTTTTCTGGATTCAAGTGCCTTTTTTATGTTTTCAAAATACGAAAAATGTTTTAGAGTGGAAGGAAATAGGAAGAAAATATATACCTTAAAGTCATTTATGGCGAATTTGGCGACTTTGTGTTATATGACATTTGGGACAAATTGTGATAAGCGTAGGTTCATATGTACCAGCATTCGAATTTGATTGCTGGGAGAAAGGAAAAACTATTTAAAAAACAACAAACCTTTTGTAAATAAATAAAATGCATAAATATTTGAATGAATTGACTTGTCATTGTCGTCGTTGTTAGAAATCCTCCAAAAAGTACTTTGCACAAATAAACTTCAATCTCATTTTTTTCGTCCAGAATCGAATGGATCGGATTCTCGAGCCAATGACAATGATGTCTGCTATATTGAAAATGCAATTTTTATGAATGCGTATAGAGCTAGAACCTTTGCAATTATGTACTTTACAACGAATGGCGAATGAGCTTTGAGCTTGTGCCATCAGATTCGTCTTTAATTTTACTTCGTATTAACAACAGAAATTAGAGAGGTACTTTGGTTGATTGCAATTGTGTCTTATTTTCTAGATAAAGTATTATGAGACCACAAACCGCTGAAATACTTAACTGTGCTTTTGTTATATAAAATTCGTTAAAATATTGAAGGCATGAAATATTTTATGAATCAAGTTATATAAATGCAAACAATGAAGTATGAGTTTGAATTCCCTTTAACTGGGGCTATTTACACGGATGACAAAATTATTTAAAAATCACTTTGCTTTATTCACTTTTTTCCCGGATTTGGCTTCATTGTCCCTTGTAGTGGCTTTAGCGGTGTAGTGGCATGTGAAAAGTCAAATACGTGATTTAATGAACATGTAAATATGGGCATATTCCAGTAAAGGGAAGCGTTCCGCGATGAAAATGATGATTTCATATATTTGTTGCATCCTTCTCGTCATTATCATCCTCATGCATACCAAATGACAATGATAACAAGAATATATCTACTCTCCTTGTTTATAAATGATGACTGTATATTTTCAGAAATGACATGACAAAACGCACTGTACCAATCACCACTTCCGTTCTAATGGCATTTACGACAAGAAGGGTGAACCTCAGAGTCAACCCTCGTGTTCACTCGTTCGCTAAAAAGTGCTCTCAGTATATGTAACAGGAAAAAAGTGTGATGTATGTATATTACTGCTCATCATCATCAATACTCTCCTCACATATTATGATTATTACCATTATCCATCCATCCAGCCAACTGGTATGAACTATCGTCATCATTATCATCATCCACACATCCTACATCACAACTGACACACACAGCGTGAAAGAGAGCCTCAAGCAGAAAACATTTACCCATTTATTGCAACCACCACTGATGGCTTATACTTTAACGTATTACGCGTCCACACATACTTGCACAATCACTGTAGATAAAATGTATAGTTCTGCCTTTGTTGATGATGGAGCTCATTTCAGCGATGAATTTCCCGGATATTGCACTTGCCGTGCCCAGTCAGTAAGCTATCAACTATGCATGTATACAGATTCCTAGTCGAAACGTAAAACGTATTCCCTTGTTGCTCTTTTTTTTTTTATAAAATAAAGCGTCTTTATTGTGTAAATACATGCTTAATAAAAGGCAGCTACTAGGGCAGTCAGTTCACAATGTTATGCCCGTAGAAAGCAACAGTGGTATTAAACTCGACGGGATACTTTCATTGAGGATATTAGTTTTGTGTTGTTGCGTATATGACTATCATTACAAGTTTTTATATATGCATAAATGAAATGGTGCAACATGTACAGAATCTATACTATTATCAATAACAAAAATTGCCCCTCTTTTTTGTTGCAACTTCTCGCATAAGTAGCTTGATGATAAAAGTATGTACTTTACTGCTCCTGCTATTTATCTTTAAACAAGTAAAGCTAGGAGGGTGGCGTAGCTGTGGTGTCGAGGTGGCACGTCATCATAATGGCCATGTCATCATAGATTTCGGATGAGAAATAGCCAAAGTTTTTCTGCTTGTTTCAGAGTCTATTCTGTATCCCTCCCCGTCTCTTTTCCTTTCCTCCTTGACTTCACTCTAACTCATTCCCATTTACTGTATCACTTCCTCCTTAAGTCATTTGCCAGTACCACCAGTTGATGTAGTGGCAATTGATGGTGAATCGTGATTATTGTTATTATGATGGGAACCAGGTTTTTGATGTATCGCTGTAATCATTTTTAAAAGTAAATATCTTTTACCCGTTGGTGGTAGCTCCTCCGTGCGTACCACATGACCATTATTGCTATCATCGTAATTTCCTTTTTGCAATAACCTTTTTCTTTCCTGTATTGTCTCTGTTTGTCGACACGGGTGGGAGGGTGTGCCATGTTGTCGAGAGTCTGGAGTTGTGGACACTATTCCTGTAGAAAAAGTTAATGTTGTGTGCTACTTTGGATTTTCAGAATCAGGCATACATTTCCTGGTCAATTTCAGTCATTGTTTGCAGTGTGATCCCATATATTGGGTTACTTTATCCACTATCATTTACTAAATGATTGGAAAGAAGCTATGCGTAAACAAAGTGTGTTGAACTAATTATATGTATAAAAAGAGCCCGTTGGATTAAATTAAAGCCGAATTGGATTCAATCATGGATTCATTCATGGAATGTTAATGAGAGCTCATAAAAGGTCATTATCTGAAATTGTTTATGACAGGACAGTAGTAGTCGTTGTTTACATCAAGTAGTAGCATGTACATGTAGTGATTACTTTTTGCTTTAATTCTATCATTGCATCAAATAGGTGCATGTTTTGGGTAAAATTATCAACACAGGACGAAACATTCCGATTTCAAGTTAGTTTGCTGTTCCTGTATCAACGGTTCACATTGTTCATTCGTGCGTTGCAATACACAAATATATGTGTTTTACTATGTTAATGTAAGCCATTCACATAGTCAATGACTCATGTACCGTTTGCAGTCTTATGGAGATAAAGGAAGATAAATGTGGCGTACATGGCAAACTAAATGGATTACATGCTACCTTCGTGAAACCGCAATTGTTAATAAACGATAGTCTGAGGACTTACTTTTGTATTGTTCGTTATGTCAAGCTATTCAACTAGGATATGGAGGTCGTAAAATTGAATTATGAATTTTACCACAATACGACTCACAACAAACCCGACATTGTCAAGCAAAACAGTCGCAAAAAAGGGAGTCGTAAAGCGTAGGAATACGAATAAAACTAAACCAAAATGCAACTGTGATGCACTTGTGCATAATATACTTTGTGATTATAAAACAGTGGATGTTTCTGTACCCTCGCTGTTTCTTTCTCATGCAGCATCATAATTTCTGAATTTATATAATTAGGTAATATAACACTACCTTAACCCTAAAACAAGAAAAGTGATAAAAACGAGAATGGTGAATAAGTTCAGTATACACTTAATTATGGCATTTGTCTATCAAAAGTTCATTATAAGCCAAAAAGACATTACTTTTTCTACTAGCTCTTCCCCATGAAGTCCTTTGTGCATTGCTATTCTTCAAATAGTCGGCTTTCCTTTTTAAAAGTTCAGTTTGAATTGGTCTGTTTGTCTGTGCTAGCTTACAATAGATACAAGATACATACAACTTTTAGAAGACTGCTTATTCGGTTACTCTTGAATTCTCCCGGTAGTTTAACGTCTCTGAAAACCACTTTCGTACATTATTTGTTGAATGCTTTAATGTAAAAATATGTTTGGAATATTATGAAATTGTAAAAAAAACTACGTAATATCAAGTGCACAAAAAAGGTGACAGAAAAAATCTTGTATGGCTCTAAGCATACATTTTGTGTGATTGTGAACCTGCGATGTAAAAGGTTGTTACAGGGATGCAAGTTTCACTTCCAGCACTCCAACAAGTGGGTCACCATATGGTTTTGTGCGTACTGTATAAAAAATAATCCTCGAAAGAATGAATAAAAAGGAGTACGGTTGTAGCCGATGATGTCGGTAGGGGAATTACTAGGTAGGTTGTAATGATATGCACTATGTTTTACAAAAAAAAAACAGCGATGCACCTTACACGATGACACCACCTGACCCTTTTCTTTTTACCACATTTCCCCTTCATCATTTTTAATCCCAGAGAGCATTGTAGTGATTTGTTGATGCACCAGCAAACGGTGATAATGCATATAGAATGAAAGGGAATTTATTTCAAGGTTTTCTTATCTGAGTGAGTCACTAGGAGAAGTAACCACAAAGCTCTTGGAGTCTTTTCCCACGCGATTTAGTAAAATAAACTTCTCTTGCAACCATATCCCATTTTGGATGACAAAGGTTGTGTTGAGGAATGCATAAGCACGGCAGAAAAAAACTCTACTATAATCCAATTGTGAGCATTTTGGAAGATTAAAAGAGGAACGACGCAGAAAAAAAATAAATCACTTCTTTTACTTCTACACGCTTGCATCGGAAAACAAATTTTGACTATTGTGCGTTGAATGCTATAAAGAAGATATAGGCTGGGAATTTCATATGCCAGCTATATTGGATTACAATAAAAATGCGTAGAAGCTCATAAGCATGTTTACAAACTATAATCACATTACTTACAATTATTACTTAGTTAGCTTCAACAATTATAGGTACACGCAAATGGAATACATGGTATTCTTATCAATCACAATACAAAAATGAGTGTGTAAAGAAAGAAATTAAATTACATTCAAAAAAGATTTGTACATGTTTATGTATATACTATTTTCGTGTGACATTTGTGTACTATTTCTAGTTTGATGAACTGATTGTTTAATTATGAGATCGGGATCGAGGTGTGTACTAGTCCAAAACTTTATTCCAATCTTGAGTCAAACTGAGAGCATGTAAAATACGCAATACAACGAAAAGCCACTCTTTTGCATTATTTCACTTTATCAATTCATCTATAGCTGGTGTTCTGCAGACCGTCATATTTATGGGACACAGGCCAGTCACACCATATCATCACTGCATCATTTCTGTTTTATTGACAACAGTCAGGATCATTCATGCGACGCAAATGCACAATACGCTACGACAACGCTCTGCGGTAAAAAAAATATGTTCTGCATGGAAGGGAAAAAATGTACATATGCACTTGATATTTTTCCAGACGATCAGATAAGAGAGTAAGAAATATAGAAAAATGTAGACATTATGCAGACTGTTGTTTTGTATGGACATATCAAAAATGTTTTACTCATAGCTTCCAACAAATTATGAACTCTGTTACCCTCTTCTGGTGCCCCTGAACCCTAATAAAAGGTTTCCTTTTTACCACACACACACTTTTAATGTCTCGCTTTTTACTGCCTGATTCACGCCATAACATGCACTTTAACATTCGATCCATCATGAATGCGACTGATAAAAATTAAGCTCTATTGTGCTCTCTGTATTTTCAAAGTTATATAACATACAAAAAAACACTGTATCCTTACAAGTATATTCGATATACAGAAGCAATATGCTAGAAAAAATTTTAACGCAAGGAATCTTCTACCATAATGCATGACAGCAAACTAGCATATAAGCCGACAATCAAGTCCACCAGTACAGCCATGAGAGAAGGCTTATCAGGCGAGAGACGTTTGCTTTGATGTTGTGGGAACTACTGGAACACTTTGGTCTAGACAAGAGTGGCCAACATGCAGGCAGGAATGGGGAAATGGTACTTGGGGAATATTTGCTGATTATGATGAAAGATATGAATCTATCGTTGTTGTTATTATTGTTCTATTGCTTTTTGTTCCTACATGTGATAGATAAACATCATTATCATTACAATCACACTGCGCAAAATAGTAAAAAGTCAGTAGTACTAGAGTAGAGGTAGAAGAGAAATACGGAGAAGCGCGAAAGCGCTTTTTATACGTATGTTCAGGGCTATGACCTTAATATTTACTATGGCAGTTGATATTTATGTAAACAAAATTTGAAAGATATTTTTTAAATGATGAAAATGATGAACCCTCTAAGATTAAAATGATGGGTCATATACGGTTGCATGAAAAGTGCGAGAATTCATATTAAATACTTTTAGCACAAAATTCCATCTTCCATCCTGTCATTCAGAGTCATTGTTATGAAGAGAACGGGAAACTTGATGAGTCTGACTGAGAAATTTAGAGGATATTCCTGCTTTTGTGCGTAGTGATAATACTCAAGGTTTGGAAATTCAGGCATGTATAGTCTGGTATTGCGTTAGTTGTTGCAGTGTTGCAGGATTAATAATGCATGCGTACGTTGAGCTTGAACTAGTCACAAGGAAAACTTATAAACAAAAAGTGACGTCTACTTGCTATCAGTTTGTTATCACAATTCCCCAAACGAAAATACACATTACTATGATTGTTTTCTCTGGAAATGGGTAAAGCTAAAAATCAGAGACAGAGAGAATGGAGACATTCTCAACTGGATTTACATTTTCCTGTTGTCTGCACATGCATATTATTCTCGTTTCAAATATATATAATAATCATGCATTGTTCACGGTTTGTTGGAAAATGTGTGGTGCTGACTGATGATTATACTATGACTGCTACATATGAATGGAACACGCATATGTACAAAATTGTATAATAATAAACGATTTGAAAAGAGTATCCCAAGCACAGCAAATTTATATTCATGATTTTGGTGATGATGAAAATACAGAGTGGATTGTAGGTACGCATTTAGTTGCAAGTATCACAAAGTCGTATTGTTATACGACAGTTGATCATGATGTCGGCGCGGTGGTGGTATCGAAGAGGAAGTGAAATGAGACGGAGATGGATTTGCTGTAGCTAAATTTGAATGGACTATAATATATTTCTGCTCAGCCAGTCACATACGACCTAATCAACATATGAATATTACGATTTTAAATTACAAACGAGTTGTTGCTGTTGCTGTTGCAATGACATGCATTTAATCTAAAAGCTGTTAAGTACAGCTTGTCGTCTGGGGAGGAGGAAGGAAGAGAATTTCGTGCTTCAAGGGAAAGACCAAGTACAAGAGGGAGACAACAAAGCTTGTGAAACTACTTTGTTCTATCTAAATGACTGCGGTTGCTGTGTTGATATATGTATTATGCGGTGTGCTGTGCACAAGGAAAAAGTAGAGATGCTAAGTGTAGACAAACAAGAGGAAGGAAGGAGTACACACACGTTGGTGGCTACAGTTTGTGGGGATCTAAAGCAACGGTACCAGAATGTGTAGATTTTCTAGTCATGTTGGACGGTGCGGACTAGTCCAGTGGGCTTTCGCATTCTCCTGAAATTTCACTAATGAGGAATATATATATGCATAATAAGTGTGCTTTATCTGTGAATATTATCCAAAACACTAAAAGCACTTAAGATACAAGCATATTCCTGCAAAAACTACAGGACGGGAAATGAATTTCACCAAATTAAATAGTCACATTAGCAAACATGGCATTTTCACAGTCCCTCGCCACACACTCTTCTGCTTTTTCTCCTCCACTGTTTATTTGACAAGGTTCACTTGCTTTCAGGTTTGTTTACTGTTTTTGAGCAAGGATTCATTACCAAAATAAACTTGCGTGAGTGTGTGCGTATATTTTTTTCTAACCAACTGGCACACAGGCATTCATTTTCCGTTCCTCTACAACTGCCACTTTTAATGATTACGAATGAGGATCTGACTATTCCCAGGGAAAGAAGTTTTTTAATCCAACAGCAAGCATATAGTACCGGAAACGAGATTTATTTATTATAATATTAAATAGTTGAGCAGCAAGTTCATTAGGGAAAAATTAACTGTGTTGGAGAGCCAGAGAGAAAGTAGAAATCCATCCATCAGTTTTTCTTATTGTTTTTCTACTACAAAATGTCATGTTCATTAATGCCAAAATGCCAGCATTGCGGAATGAGAGAATGAGAAAGTCTTGTGTTTGTTAATAACTTTTTAGGGAGAAGGATTATATAAAGTATGACAGAGTCGTAATGATAACGTAGTAAGAGTGCAACTAGAGTTTGGGTTGCTAGTTCGCGAGAAAGAGTGACACGCCAGCGTTAGCATAGCAGTAGTAGTGACAGCAAAACAACAACAAAAGAACAGCATGCCCCGGCAAACGACACACTTTTTTCGTTTCTATTTTATGTGGAAAAGGTTTGCCGAGCCTGATTCGTTGGCACAATATTACATTTTTTCTACAGCATTGCATGGTCAAAGTCAAATTATGCGGAACTGGAGAAGGTTTTCATTTAGAACTGGAAATGAAGTCAGAATACATGTTTATTTATAACTGCTCGCATGACGCTGTTTGCTGTTCCATTTTGAGCAAATCATGATAATGGTAGAGTAGAACCTACATTTTTATAAAGTAACAGAAGGACAACTCAAATCAAGACTTAAGAAACGTAGTGACTGGCTAACAGTGGGACCTGACACCAACACGCTGACTTTACTTCCCTCCATTTCATACCCACCAAAGTACAGTGTACACTCCGTAGTCTGTAGTCAAATCATACGCATTTTATTTTGCTATGAAATACTGACATACATACATAATATCATATGAATATATACCTTATCAAAACTATTGTCAAATTATAACATTAAACATGCGTTTGAAATTAAAGACCTGCAGGAGGTCTACATAAATGGTACTCATATTTACCTACATATTTTGGTGTGTCATGCATATGAGTGTAGGAAAAATGCTCGCACGCTAGAAAATATTTTAAAATGCTATTATTATTATTACAGAAACACATTAATGTAAACTGAGCTTACATTTATGTGAGAGTAAATACACCTTACAGCCGTGAAATGAAGGTTACCTTTTACCACTTCACTGCCAAAGGGCAATCAGTCTTATTCATGCATAAATATCATAACATATATTATTTTTCAAATATAACGACAGTTCTTCTAGAGCCTGTATTATGTATCCATGTATAGTGTTCTGTACTTTGCATTAATGTTTATGTAACAGACTGAATGGCATTATAAGAGTTTTTATTTAGAGGACTTCTAATGTATGACTTTTGTTGATGCAGAAGTTGGTGGAAAGAGCAATTCAGGTCTGGCTGGAGAGCGTTCATATAGAAATACGATCTCGTGTAAAATGTCCTTCGCTGCTAGTAATACAGTCCTCTTATCAGATACAACTAGTACGATTATTAATCCTTTTTCCTTCTCTCACGGAAAAAGAGACCTAATAATCCCGTTCCTTTTTTGCTTGGATGGCTGCATTTCGAGCTTTTCTCTTCGTACTTCAACGAGTTGGTCTGTCGTCGGCACTTGACTTGGAGTTTTTCCTCAACTCATTGCCATCGCTTGCTTTACTCCACCGGACTGCTCCCCTCCTTTTCTTTTTGCTCAAGCAAGCAGCTCTAGTTTCATTCTACACTCGAGCAGACTTTGCTTGCCCTATGGTGATCTAACACGCTTCAAGTAGAATTATATTGCTATTATGATTATTATATAGGGCTTTATATTTTATGTACTTTGTTAAGCCTCCAGTAAGGTGATCAAGATAATATGAAACGCTGCAGCTTCACTCTGCACTGCACTGGAATTTTCACATTCTCTATTCTCAGCTTTCCACTTGACGTGTTATATAATAGCTCCTGTTCTCTGGCTACATCAGAGAAGAACAGGTATTTCGGAACACATACAGGTATAACAACGCTGCTGCTGTTTCTGACAAATACCGGTCTGGCGGTTGTGTTGTGTATTAGCATGCTTCTCTCGATTCCGCTTCTACTACTATATAAAAAGTCAGTCGGCCAAGGTGACTGTCAGTCAGTGAAAGATTAGTACTCCGGTGTGTTCCAATAAGCTTTATCGCTTTGACTTTTTATACATTCCAGCAACTTTGTAGATTATTGAGTTAGAGAGAGAATGAGGTAATAATAATAATAGCCGTTCTTCATTGTTGAGCACATTACGTCCGCCACCACCACCACCATTCATAATGTTCAAGGCGCGAGGCAAGCAATTTTTATCAATATAGATCCTTTCATCCATAATGTAAAAATATAATCTTTCCACTGGCTTGTTCCATTTTTAGACAGACTAATAATAAAAATATACGTTACAAACTTCACCATAATGCAAAGTAGTTTTTACAGAAAATACGTAAGCACACTGGGAGAGGTCACCAATTTTTTGGCATTTTGAACTAGCCGAATACCAAGATGAAAAAGGATGGAATGGACGGTAGCAAAATGGGCATAACTTGTTCCCAACAAATTTTCTTTTTTTGACTTCATGACTTGGAGGAATGACTTTGCTGATTCTTTCAGAATACAAAAGAGAAAGGACTCACTCCTCTGTGGTCTCTCTGGCTGAGGATTTGCTCATACAAGGCGATATACAGATATGGCTAGGTATATGTTCTTCGGAACACGTCCTGTTCCCTCATGTAATAATGCTGACATCGAAGAACCCAGAGTCGGAGTTTGAATAAACTTCTTCAACTTTACTTGTTATAAGCATATGAACTGTATATAAAGGGACAGCTTGCCTTGCTTAAACCATGATAATAATAATAATATAATAGCAACATTCATGAATGTATGTATGTTATTTATAACGGAAAAAAGATACGGAGATGCAAAATGCAATTTAAGCAAACAACTAGCAACCACCACCATCATCAAAGCACATAAAGCAGCATCAAACATCGTCTAAATTTTTTGCTACCTCCTGTGTGAATATACAAAAGTATACAAATACACTTTCTTACATAAACTTTTACAGAGAGTAAGATGAACTGATCTTTTTTTTTGTACAGAAAATAGAAGATCCCCAGAAGAACAGTCTGTGTATTTACTTTTACTGGTTATTATAGGCACCCTACTAAACTTTTCCCATTTTCGGTTATGTGCTCCACACCAAGCTTTTATAAAATTTACTAAAGACTTCAGTCCAGCAATGAACAAGATACATGCAAAGTCCTCTCTTTGCTGTGCATGTACATATATTATTTCTCTTTTGCTATTATTATCATTACTACACTGTACTTGTATTTTGTGGTGGAGGTCTATTTTTTCGGTGAGTCAGTATCCATATACTTAAGTATATTATGGAAGAATATATTTCTAAATCGTCGTCCACTTCATGGTCGTGAAGTCAAACTAGTGAAAACTTAGCAGGGGCTTGGCTTAACTTTTTTTGAGAATCATCATCTTCATGATCATCATATTGCCCGTTGCTACACTCAAACTCAGATGTGTGAGCAGAGCATCAAACTTCACCACAGTAGAATTTATTTATTGAACTGTTGTGTACTTACACTTTTGAAGGCTTTACACTATTCGTTTTCGTAATGGCAAAAGGAGGCAATGGTGGCAATGTTCGTGTTGGTTAGCAAGGCGGAATGTTTTGTAATTCGAAGAGTGAAGTCCATCTTTCACTTTCGGAAAATTTCCCATCCAACATCATCATGCATGCCTTGCTCCTCTCCACGGCTCTCTTATTCTTTTTCTGGTTATTATCTGTATCCTCAAACTTGTTCCTTTTTGCTGGTACATTCAAAAGTAAAAGAGAAATTGTAATAGAAGAGGATTTTATAGGTAAAAGTTCATCGTATGTGAGACGGAATGAACTTGGGAAGGAGCTATCTGTTTATTGTATATACGCTTAATACTAATGATAGACCTCGCGATGCTCAAAGGGAGCGAAAGAGATGAAGGAGATACCCCGCATATTTTTGGGAAGCGACCGTGTGTCGGTCATTGTGAATTCAACTCGCGTCAACTATTGAATCATGATTGTATTGCACATTGACGTGACATTTGCAGCGGCTTTATATACATAGTTTCACATGATATAGTTGAACTACTGCATTGGTAGTAGTAGTAGTAGTAGAAGTAGTAAAGTCAAGACGAACTATATGAGAGGAACTATCTCTACTAGATACTGGGAAACTTCTTCATTCTCTTATTACTACTAACAGAAACCAGCAGAAAGGAGAATTATCAAAAGTTATATAATATGGCATTTTATACCAACGTCATGATGATGATGATGATCAGCATCATGCTCTTTTCCATCTTCATCAATATAACAACCTATAATATAAATACTTGTATATATGTACTCATTGCATGATGTGATGATACGAGAGTTGGCTTACCAATGTGAGTGATTCTTTGAGCAAATCATATTATTCATTCCTGCTCGCCAATTGCAAAGTAATCTAATGGAAGTGAAGTAAAAAGAATAGAAAGTAAGAAGAGGGGACTCCTATTGCTGATGATTGTGCTGATGATACCGCGACTGACGACAAGGAGGACAGTGATTTTAAGGCTTGTATATTTTCTCCACATACCAACCATCCTACATCATCATATCGATATTGTAATACCCAACAGCAGTTCCAATCTTGCACGAATCGACGGAAGCAAAGTCATGAGAATAATAAAAGCTCCTTTCAAGTACCTACACACACATACTTGAAAACACATGAGAAAATTGGAGAAATCATCCATGCATCATAATATACCACTGCATGCTTCGAAAATGGAAACTGAGAACAAAGGACAGCGAAGCATCATCTATCTTATTTCTCTTGTCTTGTCGTTTCACCCCTTCCTTTAAGCGTACATAAATTTTTTGATTGCGATAGTTTCAAATAAAAAATTATATTGTATTGGTAGTGTTGGTGCGGTACCAGCAATGATTTTTCTCTTCATCGTGGTATCCTTAAAATAACTTTGCATACTCGCTTACGATTCATTTCCGTTGCCTTTTCTTGTGGAGTTTCTTCTAAAACATTCCATTTTCCACATGAATTTCTCCGCAAGAACACAAGCAAACAAAAGAAGGAAGTAAAAGAGGAACAAGAAAAGACGAATGAATGATGCTGATGATACACGCACGATATGATTTGTAAGGAGAATTGGGAATGTGGAGAGCTTATTTTTATTCATTCTTCACTCCACACACGATTCCCACTCACTCCGTCCTCTCCTCGACTTATTATTTTTCCAGACATTCTTTTGTTATTAAATGGAAGAGGAAGTTCTGGTAGCATGAAAAGACTGTAATAAGGAAGGAAGGATATTCTCAGGCAGACGCAGAAAAGAATGAATTCACATCACCATCACTGATGGTTCTGCTCATGGAATATTATTGCGAGATCAATTTCGCAGCAGACATAGCCGCCACCATCACATCATCATCGTAAAAGTATATGAAATATGATTATGCGATGGAATTTTCAGCATATTGCTCTATTAAAATACAATATACACTCACAGTACAATGCAATGCACACGCCACAACACATATTAATAATAAATGCATGCAACTTTGCCATCGTATTTTCTAGGGTTAACTCTTTCAGCATACCAAATACCAATGTCAGCAAGCCAAACAGCCGAAGTAAAAAAAACTTTTGTATAGTAGAAGTCATCATGTCATTATCATATGAAGTCATGAGAATGCATAATCAATGACGACGACATCGCTTTTGTAGTTTTGAAGTTTTTACACGGGCAAAAAAAACGCTGCTCTTACTATATTGCTTTATAGCCACATTTCACGTACTTTGTCCTCTGCTGCTTTGTATGCACTGGCATCTAAACGACCATCTTTTACAAATTTCAAATTCCACCTTTTTCCAGAGTCACACCAGCACAAGAGCGTTCTTTCATTTTACATCCTACAGCATACATCCCCAATCCCCACATAATGTACACAATGTAAAAACAGCACACATCCAGTATTGTTCACGTCTAGGGCATGTGATGTATGTGCCTAAAACTATTCATCATCATAATAATAACCTGACTAGTCTTTTTCCATACTAGATAGCAACAATAAGCAAGAAAAAACCTATTTTAACACTATTCTTTAAAGCAAATTGTAGTGTGATGCGGCCGGGATATTTTTGGCATTTTCTTCACGTTGTTGTACTTATGATGACTTACATGAATCTTGTGTAGATATCAGTTCATTTTGATGCATTCATTGAGATGTGAGCATGTCGTTGATGGCAGTTTGTTACCAATAATGCTTTTCTATTGTGCAATCAGCCACCTTCTCAGGCTTTGCACTCATCTGAAAGTATTTTATGCACACATATTACCTGATCATTATCATAGATCATCATAATATTATATATGTGCTCATCTGTTGAATAACATAAATATTAAACGACTACACTATATGGTAATTGAGGTTGCATACCAGTCGACAATCATCATATGAAGGAGTATGAACGCATTTTTATTTCAGTTTTGTCCTCCATGATCTATTTTTGTCGTGTAAGTAATTTCTGGTTTTTGGTGAACTCACTTGGTGCTAAAAGGAAAGACAATAATTATGATTATGCATTCATATTACGTGAAGTGGGGAATGCGGTGCAGAGATGTAAATCAGGCGCACAAACCACATAGGTAGTTACTGCCATATACTGCTGCCGCTGTTTTCTGCTATTTCTAGAGCATGTGCATACCAAATAATAATAACATTCAGACCAAATGGAATCCCATAGCTTGATGTGAACAGAATAAATAATAAAATAGTGCGACTGATGGAATTATTAGAGGTGGCAATGGAATTGCTTGTGGTGTGCAGGTTCCATAACTTGTTTGAAACTCACAATAACTCGCACTTGCACGTCACCTCTGCGAGTACTAAAGTGTGCGTGCATGTGTGCACATTCAGTCAGTCTCACTCACTTTTCGTGTGATTGTCACACAATGACTGTGATGCGTATTATGTTGTATGTGATATTATATTTGAGGTCCTTAGTGAATAGATGATGATGATGAAGTGCTGAAAGGTATATAAAAGATGGTACAATCCCATTGTCCTCACTAGGATCACAAAGTTCGGTTTTGTTGAGACAAGTTGCTTTGCCTAACTTACACTTCTTTTTTAGAGGTAAATGATGATAAAGATGATACTTGACACGATCGTTGACACTTGATACATTTTCCTATATACTCGTCGAGTTTGTTCTTTGTGTTTCTGTGTCATCATCATAAGTTTCTGTATTGACTGCAGGAAAGGAAAAAGCAAAAAGTTGGCTTTGAGAATGGGTTTTGAACTCTTGAAGAATTTACAATCAGAAGTCTAGATAGAAAGGAGAATGACAGCAAGAAGGAAAGTAAGAGGGTTGACGATATAGTTCTACGTAAGAAAGGAGAAAAGACAATTTCAGGATTTTTCCTATAAAAAAAGAAGCTTACACAAAGTCGTTGTTCTCGTCTTCATCATCATCAGATTACTCTTAGGAATTGTTCATGCTCCCACTCTACTGACAAGTCAACTTTGATCAATCAAAGATGGATGCACATGAGAAAAGAGGCAGTATGTATACAACCTTATAGTTATATATAAAAAGCTGCATATAGTTGATCTCTCTATTGAAAACGACTGCTACTCTCTCGTATCCAGCCTGAGAAAAAAGCTATAAATCAAGCATCACTACGTCTTTCTGTCTCTTTCCATATCTACTAATCGCTGACAACCTAAAAATAGCTTATGTATCATTCAATTGAACACACTGCTCGTTCATGCCTCATGTAAATACATACATGTAGTAGGTGGTGGTGTATTAGGAATGATGTAATCAAAGAGTGCTCATTTTCTCAAGAAAAAATTAAAGGATGAATGAAACGGAGCAGAAATACAGAAGATAATTTGGTCCTCACATCACACGTTTTTTTTGGTCCGCTAATGTTGTCACGAGACCTCTCAAGACCTTTCTCATTTATTTCCCACATGAGTTTTCTGAAGTAATGAGAAAAACAAGCACTTTTCATAAGACAGATCGAGAGAAGGAATGTGTGTCACAAACACTGGAAGTAAAAAATGCATAAGCCGCGATAAGGATGCACAATTGCAATGTGTCTGAATGTTCCAATTACTTCATGGGAGAACCTAACCTTGATGTAAAACTTGAGATAATTTCTTTCCCTGGAATGAACATCGTTTCATTTTTTTTGTACTTGCACTCGCACTCACATCATCACATATTCTGGAATGTGATGTGATCCCATGTCACATCATGACATCATTATACGACTTTGTCTCATTGAGCTTGAAAAATGTATGAGAATTGAGCCTTGAGAGAAAAATAAAAGTGTGCAATATTATTATTACCTATATAACTTCAAGGAATTTCCTCTTGTTTTTATTCTAGGAGGCATTTTCTCCATGTGATAAAAGACAATGATATGAAAATGGCTCACGTAATGTTGTTTGCTACATTATTATGTATAATATGGTGCAGAGAATGCACTCATGTTACTGCAATCATCATCGCGTGTGTTTTTACACATGCAATTTGGAAACAAAGAAGGAGTCAGAAAAGGTTCCCTTTAGGGGTCGGGTCGATTCTCTTACTTTTTTTCTCCTTTTTTTTCATTTCATATTACATCCATGTCGTGTCTTTTAGTGTCGCCTTCTTTTTTGTGGTTCCCGAGAAGAAAGAAAAGAAGCACGGAAGTAGACTCTTATCTTGTAAATAAACCCTTGTAAGTAAATTAAGCTAAAAATTACTATCCCCTTCTGCTCTTGTTATTGTGCTACTCTTCTCCATGCAAAAGCTCGTTGATGGTTTTTGGCCTTTTCTCCCCTTCCCTGCTGATATGGTGTTGCGGTGCTACTGTTTCAAAACTCATGTCGTGCGATACCATCCAACTAACTTTTCCTTGCATGCATTCATGTAGTGTCTCCAACGGCACTCCTCAGAGATGGTTCAATTTTTCCGTGATTCCCCTTCCCACTTCCCAGCTCCTTGCATTTTCTCTTTAGTAAAAAAATTCTTTGGGGCTCTCGGCACTCATCAAGGAAGGAAAGGGAAAGAGGACGACACAACAAAGACAACGATGAATTTCCTAATTCACTTCATGATCCTGAACAACAACGACAATAGCACGGCCCAAGTTGTTTCTTCTTCCAGTTGTAACTGTACCATCATCTTTATCATCATCATCATCATCATCATCAGTTTGACGGCAATGGCATTACACATCCTTTTTTCCAATGTCATAGTCATGTCACATTTAAACTGAAGCATGGAGGAGTTGAGCAGCCAAGGCAGCGAGGCTACAAGAAGAACAGCGAGCACACTTTTTTTGCCCTCTTTGTCTTGCCATTGTCGCATCTCCCCATTTTCAAACTCCCTTTCTCTCTCCACTCATCGTAGGCCACCATCACCAACAAACACCCTCGCTTGCTCGCACTTGTCTCGCTCCGTCTCATTTTTAGACTGCGTGGAACAACAGTTGAAATTAGTAAATTTACTCACATTTCACAAGGCTCTCCTGTCAGCTTTTATGTCAGCAGAGTTAATGTACATTTGGAGTGACAGTTGCGCTCATACTTTAAATTGGCTACGTTGTATTATATACCACAACATTAATAATGACTACTACCTACAACCTATTAGGTATATATATTTGATGTTCTATTAGGACACAAGCCATTTTTAGGGATATATGTAATGTCAATGAGACTCAAATTAGTTTTTCTGTGAATGGGTTCCGTATATTTTCAGCACATCATCTTCCTTCCAAATTTTAACGAGCATATGCTTTCTTGGCATTATTATCATCATTATCTTCATATCATTCAGCCGAGATTTACTTTTTTATGTTTTTTACGGGAAACGATTTAATCAGCTCATATGTTTAAGCTATAAATACAGACGTGGGTCCTCGTAAAAATAACAATAATAACCATAAATTTAAGCAAAGTATTTTTTCCCACCCAAATAGCCTTTCAAACCAGCGAGCACGTTCATATATCGCGCATTTAAAGTGTCAACAAATAAATAGTAAATTACGAATTTTCTTTCATTGCAGAACCACCAAACTACCCATTTCTCCCATAGAATATATTACCTAAAAACGTTGAAGGAAATGCCATTAAAGCAGGTCCAAAAAATTTGTAATAAATACAATAATAACAAAGCGAAGAATAGAGCAAGGCATGATGCCATAACACATTATTACAAAGCCTTCAAATAAGTTTCCAAACAATACACCCAAAAGGGAAGAATTCAGCAGGAGTGGAGCCTGCACTGAGCCTACAGACTATAGACCAATAGAAAACCTCGATGGGCAATTCCAAAACTTGATAAAATATTACTTCATAACTTTGAGCCAGTGTTTTATGTTATTGTGCATTACACCAGCCAATTTCATGTCAAAAAGTGGCTGGTGTGCTATTCAGTTTCAGTTACTTGGACTCATGGAGTAATAAAAAAGAGTTTGTAGGGTGTAGGGTAAGCATATACCGAGCCGAAAATGTTATTGTCTCGTTTTCTTCCATATAGTAGTAGCATCAGCATGTTTGCAAGCGCGTTCTCTCTATCTGGCTGATTCCATTGTGCCCCATAAATGATTGTATACTTCATATATGTCTAGTGAAAATGTGGTTTGGTTTCACCAACCAAGCAAAAAGCAAGCAGACCAGTGTAATTGTAGACGACAACGCAAACATACACGACATGATGACGACGATGATGAAGTTGGTATCAAATATCACTTTTCTTTACCTTCACTGCTACTGTATTTACTTCATGCGTGGGGTTTTGGATAAGTACAATGAACTAAATATACATTTATGGCAGAAAGCCTGCTGGTTAATTTTTTTAACCATATCACCACCACATTGGTGCATTGCAACAAGATATAAATAATGAGTTTAGATGTTTGCAGCTATTTACCAGATTGGATTAGCAGTCCAACTGTTACTGCTCCACGAGAACAAAATATTAATATATTTTATGTTTAAAAGAAACTTTACTCTTTCCTTTCTAATATAAAATACAATGTAGATAGCACCAACAAGCTGCACTTTCTTCCGATAAGGAAAAAAGCAAGCATGAGTTTATTTTTGTCTTTCTTCAGTAAACCAAACAAACTAATGTAAAAGTCTAGTTTTCTACTTTTTTCATTTTCTTCAAGAGGCTTTTCTCTTCTCGACAAAGTGCTTTGACTGTGGTCAGTCCAGTCTTAGTCTATCCAATTTCGTTCAAGAAGCTTGTGTCTTCCAATAACTGTTTTTGTAACCTTCTTTTATTTAATAAATAGTTCAGTTCGCAGTAGTGAGTGGTCTGGCTCGCTCATTTATTTATTATACAGTACTCTATACTTCTTGGATTATGTAATAGTTTTGATA
>JAQIXW010000301.1:0-35224 GCA_034700685.1 Willowsia buskii
CTCTCTCTCTCTCTCTCTCTCTCTTGCTGACATTCTCCTTTTTCCACCTTTCAGAGAGATAACCAAAAGGTAAAGGGAGAGTGGGTGGGTGGGAGGATTCCGATGTGCAATAACTCATATCAGCTCTTCCCATGCAGAATTCTTGGAGAAATCTGAGCATTTTCAGGAAAATGGAATAAGTGGATAATGCATCTTCTCTATTCTCTTCTTTTCTTTCCACACGATCAGATGATCAAAATGGAATAGAGTTCCTTTGAAAAATTCAATTTTCACTTTACCAGTTTAATCCAACTTTTGTACTAAAAATCATTTTCATTCACTGCTTTCCCCTTCCCATTCCTTCACCTTCCTATTCTTCCCAAACAATTCATAAAAGTTATTTCCTTGCAGCCATTTTTTTCTATGCTGTAAAACACTTTTGCTGGCACTCTCATTCAAAATGTAGAGCAATCCAGTGCTAATGGTCAGTGCAAAATTATCCGCTCAAATGGCCATGCTTCCTCATCTCTACCGTTTTTGAGAGGATCGTCCATAATAAAAAATGAAAATCTCCACAAGAGCCATCTCCTCTCGCGTCCTCCTTTCCACTTCCTATTCGTCTCCTGCCTTTAAAAACTGCTTCTCTCTGTTCATTTAATATTCATGAAAGTCACGAGAGACGATAGAAGCCTGCTCGGTTGGTTGCATGTCTACACAATCATTTTCATAATAATAGCTAGTGCACTTGTTAGACAGTATCAAAGTAGTGCGCCAGAGGTAACACACAACTTTTGAGTAACCTCTATGTCAAATATCGTCTCGTATTTGTTACATCGAGTGAGTATATATGAAAGCAAGCATTGACTTTACGACGTTTGTCCGTCTGTATGTCCGTCCGTTAGATTTTCGGTAAACTCCGACACTTCATTTAAAAGCTCTTATACTTTACAAGAAAACTCTATTGGTAATCAAGAAAAACTTCCACGGAACTTTAACTGTTGTCATTTATCCTAATAATAATCGGTTAATATCATTAATCCTCTTCCGTCATAATTATTGGCAAATATTATCGTTCTTTTCACTAAAGCGGCGTCTTTATCAAGTATGTATATGACGGTTTATTTACACTCTCTTCAATTAACATTGATCGATTCACACGTCTAATAATATAGTCTTCTGGAAAAGTAGAAGTTGTTTTATAAAGCTGTTACATTCCCCAGAACTCATCATAATCTGAGGCAGTTGTACAAACTCAACAACTTAAAAGCAAATCCTTTTCACCAGCAAAATGTGTTTACTTTTATCGAGCATGTGTAAAAAATGTAGCTGTTTGTTTCAACAAGGCACACACACACAGACAAACAGACACATACACGATGACGTGATGACACAGACAAGTTGTGCAGCACTTGAAAATATTCCTCTGCTCTCAGAGAATCACCCTGTCTTTCAAGTCCTTCTCAACCTTATTTTGTGAAATAAGTACCAAGTACCTGCCTCCCTTCAAAAAGGAAGATGATGATGCAATCAACATCATTTCTGTGTGAGTACATCATGTTACCTCTCATTCTTCGTGTGTAAGCGAGCTAAATAAATAAATTAGTACAAGCTTTCATCATCATCATCCTCACCAACAGCTAGAGCCTCGCAGAGTATAGTGCTATAACCGCCGAGATAGAAAATGGAAACAACAACAACTCCCTCCAAAGAAAGTAGGAGAAAAAAGTTTTCTTTTTGCATCGACGATCCCAACTTTTTTCACTCTCTCCATCTCTCTCTCTCTCGTGCCGTTTGTAAGTAGAAACGAGTGTGGGTTTCTCTCTGGTTTTTTTCTCTCGCCTAAAGCTTATTTCCCTCGTTTTGGGAAAGTGGAAAGAGTGAAGTTGTTTTTTTAGACAAGTACTTATTCTCTGCTCTAGTGAAAAGCTACTCAACCTTTACCACTGCTTTTGCTGCTGCTGTTATTATTATTATTTTATAAAAATATATTTCTATGTATGTTATTAAATGGGAGGAGTGAGCTGGAGAAAGCGTGCAGCATATATAGTGTGTAGTGTTCTCCATATAAGTCGGCTTATACAGTTAATAAATCTTTAGGTATGTACTCTATGTTCTCATCTGAAAAGGGCCACATACCTTTCTCCTACATTCTTCATCGCAAATTTGGAGGAAAAATGGAAAACAAAAAATACACAAAAAATAATGGCAGACAGCTTAGAATCAACTTGTTTCAATTTTCGGTTTTGTTTTCGGTCTCAGGCTTTACTTCCAGTCTCCACCAATGAGACCTTGGCACAAGTGTATGCACATGTACATTCGTTCAGCCGTGGAAGTTCTGGGAAGGAGTGATGTGCTCCTTGCTTCTTGACTAAAATTGTTATTTATTTGAGATCCTGCAAGGTAGTGAGTTAATACCCAGCCCATCTGTATAATCATTATACATTCCAAGTGTTCCTATCTCAAAGGTGGAGTAATGTATGTAATTTGGGAAGGAACACCTGACATATAGTAGTCAGTGCCACAGCCGCGTAACCTCATTTAAGGGTTTTTGCAGTCTCTCCCAACCAGCATCTACACTGGCATTTGCTGTTGCCTTTCTAGCCTGCCAGTACATTTGATATAATGCAAAAGACTGGCAAAGGTGGAGTAATACTACACATTCATGAACAGGTAGAGAAATGAAAATACAGAGATTTTTTGTCTGTTATTGTTCCTGTTGGTAGTACGGAAGGTAAAAGCTGGAGTGATGTTGGTGGCAGTGGTTCCATCATTATTTGCTCTATTTTTGTGTGGGTGGTTGGTTGTTTGGATAGGAAAAGGAAGAAAGGAAGAAAGGAAGAAAAGAATGCGTACCAGTCACAGCTCGGCTCCTTTCACTTGACTGTTCATGCAGTCCTGTTGCTGCAAGTGTACAACGGACACATTTTGTTGTGCAATTCAATTTTCATTCTCACCATAAAACCAGCCAAGTAAGCAATAAATATTACCGGCGGAAGTGAACGCAAGTGGAAAGAGGACAGTCTGAATTTACGTAGGAAGAGAAAACATGAGAGTTGATAACGATATTCAAGTCTACATCCAATCCATACACCTGTCTATTATTATATCCCATGTGAGTTCATCAAGATTAGCAGAAAACTAATCTGCACGCAAGCATACATCAACTGGATAGAGCTAAAGCTGCTTTAGAATGATAATATTATTAAGGATGAAGCATAATAATGAAGAGAAAACTAATGACT
The DNA here is from genome assembly GCA_034700685.1 of Willowsia buskii. Classification (NCBI taxonomy): domain Eukaryota; kingdom Metazoa; phylum Arthropoda; class Collembola; order Entomobryomorpha; family Entomobryidae; genus Willowsia; species Willowsia buskii. The sequence goes on from JAQIXW010000301.1 coordinate 3,222, forward strand.
TGTCCTTCATTGTCTCCTCGCTCCACTGACACATACTTTCCTTCATCATCATCGCAGCCATGTCAGCATAATTATTTTTACCCTTCATTTCTACCTCAAGATAAGTGGATACACGGCTGAACGTGACGTTAATCCGACATTCAAGACAGCAGGAAACTCTCCAATTACAAAAAACGGACAAACTCAATAAACGGCAAAATCTAAGACTGCTGTTTTCACAGCAGTAATTTTCTGATGAACTTTCTGCTTCCTCGATGAACAGCTTTAGAATTATAATGTATACTTACCAGTTCATTACTAATTCTGCTTTTTAATCCATCCATCTTACACGAATTTCTTTCACAAATAGAAATAAATATGAATACATTTCTACCTCATTATTTTGCCTCAGGAGGTCTGTGTGTATACGCCAATCAATCAATCCAGCTACTTTTGTGCATTTCTTCCTCTCTCTCTTGAGTCTCGTCATTCCATCATCATCCTCTCATTATTCGCTTTCTATTTTGCCACTCCTGCGTTTCCCACATTTCCTTCCCACGGATCACATCATGCGAGCAGAACGGAGAGAGACAGTGGAGAAAAGAGGAAACAAGATGGAATGAGAGAAAAAAAGAGAAAAAGGGGACGACGACGACGACAGCTATGAAGAGAGTTGACTTTGCCTCTAGCTTGAAATTCACATTTTTTTCAATTGAATCCACGTTTCCCTTCATCTCGTATCCATTTTTATGTACGACTTATTTTTTTCTTCTCTGCTGACTCCAACGAAACGTGGGTGGAAGTGGTGGTACAACAACTACTTATAAATCGCTATATTAGGCTCGAACCAACCAGCCATCGTTAGAGAGAAAGCAGCTTTTTTTAGGTACTTTCTTCACAGCTCTATGAGCTCGTATATAAGAGCCAGTGAGTCGAGGATTACTATACAGAGAAATACACACACATAGCCAGATATAGACAGTCAGATTCGCAGTATTCTTCGGTATACATTCATGAGAGAAGATTCTGCTGCTAGGATACTCACATCAGTAGATGATGAAGATGGCTTTGTCACAGACCATCTAACCTCCCACGATGATGGGAAATGGAAGGAAGTAAGAAGAAATATTGTATTTTTCTTCCAAGACAACGAAGGTGATGATGATGATGATGAGAGAGAACAGAAGTTTTTTTTCCTTCATGCTACACTCTCTCCCCCACTCTTTGTCTCTCTGCTGATCTGATGATGAAAGGAGATGAGATGGCATATGTCACAATGCTTTTCCTTCGACTGATATTCACATCACAGGCCGTCAGTTGCAGCAGTAGCAGGAGCAATAACAAGTGGAAAGCTGAGTAAGTGAGGGAAACAGGAGGTGGAGGAGTGGCGACGCTCAATCAACACTAGAGGAGCAGACCTACAACTCACAACTGAAAGGAAATAATGGAGCACAGATGACGAAGTCGACAAGTCTCGTCAAGAGAGAGGAAACATCTTAAAAATATATATATTTTTTTCTTGACAAGACCATTCCCATGCAGTAGCAGCAGCTGCCCATTTTGATGAAAAATCGGTGGAATTGTCACATGTAAAATAGTGTGCCCATGATTTAGCCAGCTTTGTTTCTAAAGGAATTGTAGTAGCCCATTTAATCTTCTGTTATGTCCAATGAGCAAAATGCAGAACAAACCGTTCCACCACTTTTTTCGCATGATTTCTCTGAACGGTAAAAACGAGAGAAAATGAGATAGACAGAGGGACAACCATTCATTATAAATTACGTTTACTCATGCATTAGGCCTCAGAGATATGCCTTTTTTCTGCTCGTCTCCCTCCATCTCGTATTTACTAATTGCATCATCGTCAGCGGCAGTTCCAGTAATGCTATCATTATCGACATATTATTCCCACTAGCAAAACACACTTTCTCTGTATCCATCTTTATCGTCGTTCTCCTGCCAAAAAAAGGAAAGAAAAAAAGAAAACTTGTTTCCTTTCACTCCACCAACATGAGAAAGGAGTAAACCGCTGCTGTTGATGTACAAACGCAGCCAGCAAAAAATATCATAATGATCGGAATAATAAGCTTGTAGCCATTGTGATGGCAGAAGCAATATATTTTCATTCTTTCCTCTCTCTCTCTCTCTCCAATAATAATAGTAATAGCATTAACGAAACTTTCGCCACAGGAAAAGGACTGCGACGAGAGGAAGGGAAGATGAAAAAACCCAAGTGAAAAGTCGTGTGCTCTCTGCGATTAATCAATACGCGTAGACAGAACAACAAGAGCGTCGTCGTCTCTCCATGTATCACCGCACCGCATCAACACTGACAACAAAGAGGAATACCTGGCTGGATCCTGTTTCAGTGCCAGTGTCGCTGCGCCACCACCAAAAAACACCATACAACATCGAAAGCCATTGATTCCAAAAACTTCTCCTTTCTCATCCGCTGCCTTCTCCCTATAATATTACCGTCATGATTTTATTATTATTATTGTCGGCAGCATCTCCACCACATCCCATGCAGGCACTCATAATGCCTTTGTTGTCCTCCTCATAATAATAATAACAGTATTCAAGGCATGCATGCCTGCCTATCTTCCTGTTCCAGAGTCGAAGTCAAGTTGACTCTGTGTGGATGTACTTGTCCTACTTTCCCCTATTTTTCCTTAGGACTCCTTACAAATATATACACAGATTATATTAAATAATATAAGCATTGTTATATTAGGCAGCTATAGAAACATAAACTATTTGAATATTTTTTATAGTAAATAAAACCAAAATAGTATCACGTTTCCCCAATTCCGTGCAACTCTATCCGTCTCTGCTACTGATGGAGTCAATCAGAAAAGAGATGAGAATCAAAAGGAGGAACAAAAAAAAGTAGCGAGTGTTGAAGGCATTTGCTTGTGCAATGTACAAAAATTTTGCTTTCGCTGGCCAGTTGTAGGAATGAGTGGGTAGAAGACTTTTGTACAGAAAAAAAAATTCACATTCCATTCGCTCTGCTTTTAGACATGCCAGCCATGAAAAAGACTTGAATAAATTATACTAATAAAAAATGATGTATGAATGTAGCGAAATGTATAAAGTAAATAAATAAAGAGTACATTTCCAAAGTTTGTGTTTGCACGAGTACGTAGCAATGGAGAAGCAGTGGTCATTTTTTTCTACAATTTACTCCACTTGGCTGCTTCCCACTGCTGTGCTTAATTTAAATTGCCTCTTCAATTTCCTCAATTTTTAAACTCTGTTATTTTGCTTCCACCTTTTCCTCCAGATCTCTACACTTTTTCAATGAATTGAAATTCCTTCAAATGGTTCTCCTGAGAGGACTTCTCGCTACTTATTATTGCCTGTAAATTACAAAGCGATTGGTTGAAAGAGATGCCTGCAGTGGTAGTATAACCTATTCACCTCGAGAATAATAACACCATTTTTACATACAAATTACCGAATCTACAACAATAACGGCGACAACGGTTACATTCAACCGTGACTGCATTCTTCAAAAGAGTATATAGCTCCGTCTGCATTATGCATTCATTCTAAGCAACAAATCTTCCTCCAGCGTTTCCTTTCGAAAAAAAGGGAAATAAAAACTCCCAATTTATAAATGCATTTAAGTATTAAGTCGGCCTGAAGAAGTCGTCGCTTGCAGCGCTCCCAACACAACATTTGCTCTGCTGTGGGGTAATAAAAGCAGTCTGTTTTCCTCCATTTCTTCTTCCTCCTCCTCATCCTTCCTCCATCAACCTAGTAAATATTGAGTTGAGAGTGGAGCTAGGAGTCCACAGGGGGGTATAAAAAAGCACATTTTCCAACTGATCAGAGTTGCATTCAAATGAGCTTCATGCTCCTTCTGCTGCACAACAAACACAGCGACCGCCGCCACCATTACCGTCAATAAAATATATGGATAGGTAGGTACATTCATTTCCTCTCTGAGAAAATGCTAAGACGTGGTGATGGTGGTAGCAAAAGAAAATGTATAAAAAAGTAGAATTTTCTTGAGAGCAGTGCAACAAAGAAGGGCTTCATGGGATCATCAAAAAAGAAGTAAACCATTCAGCAGCAAGACTTTATTAAACTACGACCACGATAGACCATACCACCACCATCGTCATCATTTGTGACCATGAAAGCTTCTATAGAAGAAAAAGAGCATCTTCTTATTCATCTCCCTTTTTGCCATTTTAAAAAACTCTTTCACCATTTTGTTTAGAGAGAGAGAGAGAGGATGTAAAAAAGGAGAAGCTAAAAACGCAAAACACGCCATTACGTTTTTGCCAAGATGATGAACATCATCTTTCTCAACCGTTGTCGTAAAAGATGCACAGACAAAAGAGAGGGAGGCATTCATGGGGATCGTCATGCTTTCATCCCAAAACAACCCATCATTTTCGTGTTAACTATGCATGCCAAAAAACTGAGCCTAAACAAAAAAAAACCACTAGTACTAAACTACAACAGCTTGAGATTCCTATCCAAAAGAAATAAGAAAAAGATACAGAGTACTTTTAACGGCATCATGGATTCTACTTGGGTTTTTTAATAGACTATGACTAGACTATATATAGTCGTGCTCCTCCATTCATATAAATTAGTATGCTTGTGATACTTCATTACATCGCTTTAGACGAGCTTTCCTTTTTATTTGAGAGTTTCTTTTTCTCAATTTTTTTTTCTCTCTTGCAATAAGACTTCGTGATGATGATGAGAAGGAGGGAATGGGAAAGATAATAAATAGATGGGAATTCCCTTCTCGTTTGTTGAAGAAAAAAAATTTAATAAAAAAATAGTGAATGGAACTCTGGCCTCTTTCACTTTTTCCAGCATTCTCAAACCCCCATTTTATTTGAAAGACTCGTCCAGAGTCAGATTTCTTTTTGGTGTCTTGCTTTCACTCTCAATATGGGAAAGTGCTTCATGAGAAATAAGTTTTGGTTGTTTGTCTTTTATTGTTTTTCAGATAGCCGGAATGACTGTGTTACCATGGCAAGATGAGCCCCTCATGCTCGCTGAGTGAAGAGAAAGTAAGCTGAGGTCGTCGTTGAGACTACAGACCACAAGAGGATTTTTTCCCGTGTTGCTTTCTCCATTTCTTTGTTCCCCCTCTCGTCATTCAGTGAACTGGAGAGACAAGTGGTGCTGAAGCAAAAGTGCTTGCATTCTTAGAGTTGTTTTTCCGGGAAACCAGTCAAGATCACAATTTCCATGGTCACCGCCGTCAACAGTGGTGTTTGTGGTGTGGAGAGGATTATTTGAGAAGCATCGTCGAACGTCTTCGTCGTCCTCATTATCTTTCTCGTTAGCATATGCACGTCCGGAAAAGAGAGACTGATAAGTGCATAGAGATACGAGTAACAGTATAGTCGTTGAAGTAGAAGTGAAAGTGAAGTGAAAAGGTGGTTTAGTGGCTGCCGCAGACACAGAGACTTGATAGTGTGCCAACCACCATTATTATGATGAGGAGGATGACGACATTGTAGAGAAATATTATCATTATTGTTGGCCCGCTTTTGTTATTTCGCAGTACTCGTTTGTTTGATGGTGGTAAAGTGGCGGTGAGGAGAGTTGAAAGGAAGGTAGTCGGGAGAAGGAGTCGTGGTGGTGGCGGTGGTTGTGGAGGTGGAATCTCTATCATCCTCGTCATCAGCCAGTCTACCAGGAGGAGCGACAACAAAGTGCAAGAGGTTGCAGGGAGGAAGCAAGGAAAGAAGATAGGATCGAGCTCTGAGAGTACAGAGAAGAGAGACGCAGTCGAAGGGAAAGGAAAGCCAGAAAGAAAGGAGAGTGGAGAGAAGGGGAAAAAGGATGAGAGAAAATCTTTTTACAAGTCCATATGACGTCTCTGAAATCCACAACCGGATGGGATGCAAACAAACAAACCGGTAGCAATTTCACTCACGGCAACATTCAGGTAACAACAATCATTAATGCAAAGTAACGTACTATTTAGAATTGCAAGTCATTATAGAAGTAGAAAATGCTAAGAAAAACAATGGAGACAAGGGCTCCTGCTTTAATTAGCAGGGAAATTTGGGCTCAGAGACAAGTCTCTCCACCATTTCTACTGTAATCAGATAAGAAATGTGAAAAGAAGCAAAAAAAATGCAAGGCGAGGCCATTTTCCAGAGAAGATGTGTGCAGTGAAGTGGAGAAATTCGAGTAGAATGAATGTTGCTGCAGATTGCTGGAGAATATCTAATCGTAAGTACACGATGACACTTATAATATCCAGCATCCTGTCACCAAAGGAAATACTAGAGTGTCAAGATGGAGGACACAAGTACTTTACGCTCCTCTTTTGTAGATGCAATCACAGCAAACGACAAGCACTTGGAACATTATTATTACATGGCGATTACTGTTATCTTGTCTAGTCCTTCGTTCCCTCACTGCTTGTGCATTATATGTTCCAAAAATAAGGACCTAAATCATTCTCATTTTAACAATTGTGCGAAAAAAGTCGAGAATATTCTTACGCTGTCTGTCTATCTCTGGTCGATAATTTAGCTCTCAAGACGCAAATGTTGCTATTCTCAATTTCGCAACTGCAAAAACATAACGATGCTCGCTTGAAAGGAGAATTCTCCTTCCTGAAAAACTAGTGATGCAATATGCAATAGCTGCGGCGATGCCTATTCATTTCTTAAGAAACGAGCAAGCCATTTTCTCAGAGGCAGAGTTTCCAAGCGTCTCAGCATTTATTTCTACACACTGAGCATTTCTCTATTTTGCATGATGTGCTGTTGGAACAGTTCATTTGTGACTGACTATATTACATGCGTGTGTGTATAAAGCATAAATAGATTGAGTTGACTTGTAATTTAGCAGGTTCATTGATTTCTTGCCACACCACTTTTCAAAGACATAACGCAAACCAACGAAAGCCCTAAAATGAGTGCGTGCACACATATGACAGACACATGTAGCTTTCACCTCATGGCGTTGCCGGAACTCCTTGAAGAGCAACGCACTGATTTCATATTATATTCGACCAACTTTCATTTCAAATTGCGTGTCACCTGCCACAGAATGTCACATGTCATTTTGTACCAAGTCCGTTTGATCTCCGAGCACGCTGCACTCAGAAGTTTCCTCTCTTTTGTCAAGACACGCTAACCTAAAATGATGATTAGATCATTGATTTGATGATGACGACGACGAATACGTTTACCTGCGGGCTAGCGTGCGTAGGTAGGTATGAACAATAATTACATTTCAGTCACCATCATTTAAAAACTTTCTACATAGGTAGAATCAATACACTCATCTGACCTTTCTATATATTGGGGTTAGGTAGGTACATACATTGAGACTATAATATGTATGCCATTCAAATATTACTTTTCCGGACAGCAAAAGGGAAAAGTGGAGCATAACATGCAGTCAATCACATCTTGTCGACTGTCCCCATGACCATGCAAACGTGCTCATCTCTCTTGTGCCTCTTCCCTTTCTCTCTGACTTTATTCTAAAAAGCGATGAAAATACTAACAAAATCCTCTCACATAAATGGGGTTTCCGGCGTTGAAAAATATTGCCCACAAGCATCCAAGCGTAGCGTACTTACGCAACGTATTTCACTAGCAGAAAGATCCACCACCGTGTGGCAGTAATGGAGCACAATGCCTTGTGGAAAATATTGATAATAATATTATGTACATCGTTACTGTTGTACGTGTACCATAATAGTCCGTCGGAATTGCATGCATGATCTTCTGGGGCGTCACTCACTCTCTTTCTCAGAGGCAGACAGGCATGCACACACCAGCAGCACTCGGCTCAGTTGTGTAATAATAACAACAACAAGAAAAACAAACAATCTCACAACAGGAGCGAGGTGGAGGGTGGTGGTGGTGGTGGTGGAGGAGAACATCATCGGAACTATCCGCATGATAATGTAAACAAATCGTAAAATGTGCGAGGGTGATGATCATGAGGCTGGTGGTGTGCTGTTGTGTGCCACACCGAGGATGTGAGAACGATGTTTTCCCCATCATCAGCTATTTTTGCATTTTTCTGAGAAATGACGATGATTTTTTGGGAGGTTAACATCGTACATTGTACTGCACAGAGGTGATGGCAGTGGTGAAGGATGAATTATTGCGGCCGATTTGGGATGGAGTTTGCTAATAAATAATTATGTGCCATGCAAGTAAATGTGCACATTGTAAATTAGACGGTTAGCGAATGTATGATGACATGTGTTGATGTGTTGTGTTTTAGGTGAGCAGTGAAGTCGGATCGAGGGAGAATCGTCATCCTGAGCAGAAGTTCAAGCCAAGTCCAAGAGGTCGGACTGCAAGTGGTGGTGTTAGCAACAGCAAAGTGGTGAGCGCCACACCAGCGACATCTCACACGCCTTCATCGTCCTCGACGACCTCCTCCTCTCTACTGACTGGCGGTGGTGGTGGTGGTGGTGGTGCTCCGCCGGAACTGTCCTCAACCACGCCGCTCGAATCCGAGATTGACGTGATGCTGCGGGAGCGGGATCTCTTCTACAAGGAAAAGTATGACTTTATGACTGGCGTCCGCATTGCAAGCACATTGGGCGGCTTCTTCCTCCTTGTTCTACTGACGCTCCTTTACAAGAGCAAGTGCAAGGGTAAGCACTCCCGTGAGCCATCCACCCTAACACTCAACAGTATGCCCTATCCACCACCCATTCATCCCGCTCACTTGACACTCATGAGAGGACAAAACATCCAGGTCAATGGGCGTCATCACCACCACCATGACTTTGGAGGGGGAGGAGGCAGCCCGGGTGCAAATCCGCCCACAATGACACTCCTCGACAGCTCCTGCTACGGCTACATGAACCAGGTGCACCCCACCCACCAGCCAGTCTTCTCCAACTGCTATACCAGCAGAAACAATAATGGCGGGGCAGGGGTGGAAGCTCACATGAAAAATCCTGCGGTTCTACTGATCACCGCTGCCAACTCAGAGTCTTCCGATGAGGAGCTCTCCGAACTCATTTCGGGGAGAGTAGAAGTCACCGGAGAGGGAGGAGGAGGAGGGGGAGGACCGGAGGAGCCACCACCTCAGGTCGACAGAAGACGTACAAAAAATCCATTGGGACCCGTGCCACCTTGCAGACAAGTGTTTGGGGATCACCTGAATCCTCGATCAAAGTCACCTCCGCGAATGCACCACCTAGGTGGCAGGGGGAACATTGACATTAACGTGATTCTTCCCACACCGAGTATTTCGCCAAGTGGTAGTGAAAACTTCAATATCGCGGGGGGACAGTATTTTGGAGGAGGAGGAGGAGTTAACCTCTGTCCTTCCCGAGGGGGTGGTTGCACTACAGCTAGAGATAGTACTGGGGGCAGAGGTCGTTTGCAGGTGTCCCGCTCTCTGTCCAGTGACAATGAAAATGATCAGTCTGAAATGAGTGGAGGTGGAGGCGACGAGAGTGTGTGTAGTAGTGGTAGTGAAGCAGCAATGGCACTTGCGTTTGGCTGTGGTAACTCCTCCCTCTTCTCCCTCGATAACCTCAAGTACGTGGACGACACCAGCAGCGAGAACATTCCAACGAGAGCATCTGAAGCGGATGATGCAGATGACAGGGAGGACACTAGGTCCATTGGCTCCGACTCTGTGTTCGCCTGTTTCGACCACAACTTTGACCACATTGCGCCCACCTACGCTCGTCGGGTGAGTAGTGTGAGTGGCACCAGTAGTGGGGTTCTAGTTGTGCATAGTCCTTATCCAGGGGCATCCCCCCTTCCCCGACACCATCACCTTTACCACCACCATCATCACCACTGCTCACCAAATCTTCCTCCTCCTCCACCACAAGCACCACCTATCACTCAACCAGGTCCACTTCCACCTCCCGCTGTAATACCTGAGGGAGGAGGAGGAGGAGGAGGAGTAAGAGCTGCGTCATCCAGCGGGTTTTGCGAGGGCACCACCGAAGAAACGTCCGACTTTCGGGTGACCCTGACTCAGGCACATGCCCAAGTGCACCACCGTGATAGCTTTTGTTCCGACCTCGAGTCTGTGAATGACTACATGGAAACCGGGGCGAGAAGGCGATCCTCCTCAACACAGACCACTCTCAGCGACCTTCGACAAGCCCTCGGATACTCTCCTGTAATGATGGGATGGAGCACCACTGGAGAAAATAATGGGGGAGCCACATCTCCAGGCACCATCTCCCTCACGTCCACCCACCACTCTGCCGACATTTCCACACGACGACGACTCTCCGTGCCACGAAGACGACGAAGTCTGAGTCCCCACTTGAACCCTGGCGGTGGTCCTTGTGGTCACCTCGCATTGTCCCCTCGCAACTCTACTGCATCCAGTTTACCACCGTACTGTTCAGTTACCCTGCATCCTGCACCTCCACAGCCCCCTTCCTCGCTGCCCCTTAGAACTATGACATCCGCAACTACTAACACAGACGAAGAAGCATTTCCCGAAGCAGAAAATGTGGGTCCGATTACCCCTGCAACACCAACGAATCCACCTCCACCTACCGTCGTGTTATCTCCCTCCTCCCCATTCATTCCACCAAGAGTGATGAGAAAACGCTCCTTTGACGCTGTGAAAAAAACGCTGAGTCTTCAGTGTGAAGATAAGTCGGACGTCACTAGTTTATTCGTGAGCAGTTCCAACGAGACCACTCCTACCAACTAAAACAACCAATTTCTTTCTTCGCATATCCATTCAGTTATTTCTACCATCGAATCAACAACAAAAAAAGCACAAACAACCACGTACTACCTACTATCTACTACTTCTATAGTTAATTACATAACTATTAGATTCTACCGCCCAGAAAGTTTAACTCTAAGCCAAATAATACATACATAACATTTTGAGTATCAACAACGCGTCATCTACTTTTGAGAATTTGAATCTCTAAAAATATACTTCGTCCTTGCATCCTTTTCTCAGAAATCAATTAAAATACATAAATCCATATCCTCATCCCCTATCGACTCAAAATTTCTTCATCATCCCCAAATCCATTCAGTCAGTAGATAAGACAATCAAGGTTGAGAATAGTTTAATAGGTTGTTAGCTAAATATGAGAATTCCTCTTAACCCCTATTTAGCCCACACTATCATCTCATCAATAAATCATGCCTCAAACTTAACATTGAGAACGAAACATTGTACTTCATAGCCTGATCAAATAATTTTGTTCCCTAAAAAAATGTTTGAAAACCATGGCAACTTTGAAAACTTAACCTGGAAACAATAAGTAGCATTTTGTAAAAAAGGATACACTCATATTCTAACTTGTTGGGACTAAACTACACGTAGATTTTAGGACTTTCGTAAATACAATAGAAAAAAACCTGAACCAAGTAGATAGGAAATATATTGAGTAAAACATTTTGTCAATTATTCATCTCAACCAACAAACATTACATTTGTTAACTACCGCGTCATTCGAGTCTCAAAATTTTGTCTGAAATTGGGAAACCACTACTGGAAACCTGATAATTTTGAACTACTGGATGCTAACAGAGCATGCAAACACATTTTTTCAAAATTTTAAGATAAAATCACAAATCCGTAAATATTTATTAAGTAGTAAGAATAAGAGCGTACACACGCAGTTTACTCACTGATTTTTGTGTCCGCTAATTGTCACGACAAAAATAATGATGCTACAAAAGAGGAGAACATAATTTTAAACTTCGTGGTTCAGTGTCGTGTCCAAAACGACAAGTTTTTCTGCACGTCCTTTTCACGTGTTGAAAGAAAATCGTACTTTATTAGATCACTTCATACAGGTATTCTGGTCCTCAACCTTTACACCCAAAAATACCTCACATTTTAAATCGCTAATAATACTCCAAGGACGAGAACGACTTTTCTTGAACTGTATAGTTTCTAATATGTACTCTGACATTTTCGAAAGAAGCATTTTCTATTCATAAAATATTCTTCCATCCTATATTTGTAGTCTAGTTAACTGTGCATGAACACGCGACATGAAGCAACCTAGTCACAAAAGTTTTAAATGAGGAACATGGCTATTTAGTTAAATGACGAACAAGCATTAAAATTGGTAGCCAAGAAAATGGTTAATTTGTGGGCACCTCACTAAAAATTATTTGTCTATTTCTAGGATAAAAAGCACGAACTTGAGCACTCATAAAATCACTTATTTTGCCAACTGTGGAACAGAGCAACGAGAAGTGAACAACTCCATATTGATAACAATTTTTTAGCAGGAACTGACAACATCAGTTACAAACTTGTCCTGCTGTGTAATTTATAATATGGTTATTTTAATTTACTGAGAACAAAGGACGGGGAGAGAGATAGGAGGATACTAGCAGAATAAAACAAGAAATGATTAAAGATATACTCAAATTTGTCCGAGCTTAGGTGAATAGGAAACCCCATGATCGTCATCAATAATCGAGATACCCTATACAAACACTACTACAAAGTACTAGTTCTAACGGTTACTCTCTTCATTATATGAATGCATACAGATTTATAACAGACAAATTATCTTTAACGATATGATATACATACTAGCAAACTGTAATTAGAAACTCATCACATGAAACATTCTCCCAAAATATTTTTCCCCAACATTTATAAACATTGATTTGTCTGAAGACCTATTTTACAATAACGAAATTAAATATTTACACAAGTTACAATATATGCACATGTTATTTGAATGTTTACACACACACGCATGACTGTTGTGAGTGTAGAGTATAATGTACGTTAAAAACCCGTAAAAAAGGTTATTAAGAGTAATTATGCAATGTACACCTTTAAAAGTTTCCAGTGTAGCTTTAATAATGAAATCGTCATTTTTGTAATCAGTAGAATATTACTGTGCTATAAAATTTATGACATTAAAGCTAAGAAAAGGTTTATAAATTAATGACAATGAAGAAATTAAGCCACTACCAAACAATTACTTTTAAGGACTCATGAAAAACTGTATACTCTCTCTACAAAGCCGAATATCATGCCAAAAAACGAAAACATACTATAAATAAATAAATAACACCTACATAATATAAAACACTCCTCATTGTTGTGGAAATTGTTGTTAAATTTTGACATTTCATGTACTTACTAAACTACTTAATGTTTACCGCTTGTGAGGCAGAGCCGTAAATAATGTCGATGAAGTACTTTGGGAAAAAAAATTGTGCTCCATCAAAAAGTTTAAAAAAAGGGTTGTCATGAATGATTCATGATGGCACATGACTTTTCTGTCTGTTACTCTATTTTTCTCTGTCTTTTCAACTGAATGTTTGCTGTGGATAGCGAATTATTAATCTTACCATTTGACGGACAAAAGGAATACCAATTTTTTTATAAGAAAACTTTTTTGTCGCCCTACTTTTTTCTGACTTCCGGCGTTTTATGACGTTTTGAATGTATGTTTATTCATGGAACGTGTATAGCGTGTTAAAAAGTTAAAATATGTGTAACTTAAAATGTAAGCACTTATGAAATTGTGATTTGTGATGACATCTCTGTCTATCCATTAATATGAATAATAATTAGCTACGATGACAGGATGGTCAGATCATTGCATAAACTAGAGTAACTTATGTGGGGTGAATGTTTCGTGTTCAGAGTTTATCTTATCTTTGGTATATGGATGTCATACTCCCAACACACCTGTACTTTTAAGAGATGATTTAAGCATATAATTAATTATTTACGATAAGAGATTGAGAGGGAATATATCTGTTAAATAATATGCTATTTCAAATAATTTGATTGAATAAATCTAGCAAATATTATGAGTGATGTGAGTAAGCTGTAAATTACGGATAAGGATTAAAGTACGACGTATAGCTTTCTAAGGACTCCATATTGAACTATCTTAAGTAATAATTTCATCATCAAATTATTCATAATATTTCATAATAATTATGTGTAACTAATTAAGCATAAACCACTTTCTCAGTATCGTGGGCTGAACATTATAACGAGGAAAACCGAGAGAAGGGAAATAATAAAAAATAAAAGATAAAAATCAGAAAAGCTGTACAGATGCATTGTTAATTTTGCAAATAAAGCACACTTTATAAAGCCATGGGACTGAAAAAAAATATTTACCTCTTCGATCTGATCCTCAGGAAGAACGGAAAATGAGAGTCGGATGTACGGACAGGGTTTCTTCTTATCCACCATAAATTCCCGTCCTGGCAACGCCATGATTTTTCGCTTCAGTCCTTTCTCCATGACCATCTGGAATGTGTCCTCTACACCGACCACTTTCAACCAAAGAAACATTCCACCCTTTGGAGCTGACCATTCTGCGAGACCTATCCATAAATACAAAACACAATCAGCATAGCAGATCATTTCAAAGTACTCCTGTCTACCATATATAAACGCAATAAAGTCAAGGTGAACTAATTGGATCCCATTATCCATCATGATAGTCCTTATCCATTCAATGTATATACTACACCATCATATTTTTGACACCCAATGAATGTGTACAGTGCTTTGATCGAAATCCAACAATTTTGTCTCTCTTTCCATTCCCAATTTCCAACAAATACGGATTTCTTCCCACGAGGATTTCTCATTTCATTCATCTCTTTTTCCTCATCTCATCCGCAAACAAATCTCCACTCTTTTCTCCTCTCAAATAAAAAAAACGCAATCTTGTTCCCTCACTTGTTTGTGTACTTTTTCTATCCTCACATAAGCCAATCCGTTCACTTCTCTCTCTCTCTCTCTCTCTCTCTCTCTCTCTCTCTCTCTCTGATCTCCGCCAAAACTGACTTGCACTAAATTAGCTAAATAAGCTTAGCTCAACAAAGCTCAAAGCATTCCATTAATCTTGTTTTTTTCGTTCGTTTTCCGTTGCTTCCTCTTTAGCTCTCTACTCGGCTATTTTTGATTGATGCCTTTACCATTTCTTTTCTTATCAATCTCATGTCATCATCCCTCTACCTTTCAAATGCTTCTCGGCAGCGGATATCATCAAGTCCCTCCGTTTCCGGTAGAATGATTTCACCTTGTTCACATGCTCAAGGAACCCCGCCTGTCCCCAACTTCTGAGCACTCCGTTCACCAAAACCTGCAACAGATTTTCACAGTAGTTAGTCCTGTCATTAGTATATCATATATTATTACTAGAAAATTTCGCCTCTCGTTCGTCATCTCATATCAATGTAGTCATTATCGACCCATACATGCTTGAAAACACCAAAGGAAATCCTAAAAATACAAAAAAATATGGAATTTCCACCGTAAATGCGTTCTTTGGTTGCCTTTTTCTTATCATCATCGTCATTGTGGCCGTTTACCGGTTTTCTGCTCCTGTTTTTCTGGCCTTGGTTTATTTTTACAAAACTCGCAAAATAATACCGTCAACTGAATGAAACGGAGAAAAGGGAAAAAAATGCAAGTGGTACGAAGAGAGCGACAAGAGCAGAGAGAAGCCTAGACCAGACCAGACCACCGTGAGCGACCAACCAGCCAAGCGTTTGAAGAAAAAAAAGCTAATAAATTCAACCGGTCATTTACTATTGAAGCAAAAAAAAAGTATAAAAAGAGAAGCAGGCAGGCAAGCAGTCAGCTAGAGCAATCTATCAAGTCTCATTCATTCATCTCAACTCACACAACCTATTATACAATTTTTTTTCTCCGTTTTTTACCTTATTTTTCCAACAAAAAAAGGCATAGAATCTGTTGAGTCAGCAGCAGAACAGCAGCATAGAATAGAAAATAGTATAGAAAAACAGGGATTGCTTTTTTCTCCCTTTTCTGCACTCATTCTCTCGCATAAGCGTTTCTTTATGGTAGAATGCTAATCAGAAGAGAAAGTATGAGGGCACTGCCACTGCATTCATGCGGCCATGTGCTATTTCCCTTTTTTCTACTCTGCTCTTGTCTTCCTCATTATTGCTTACCTGGCTGAGAGAGGAAGTGTGCAGAATGGAAGCTTGAAGACAGAGCTCAAGTGCCCTCACAAGCTGTCTAGGTCCTGTGCAGAAACCAACGCGGAGACCACTGCTTAGGATTTTGGAGAAAGAGTCGAATCTCATCACTCGTCCGTCCACGTCCATCGAGAGAAATGTGCAGGGATCCTCCTGCGATGATGAACAACAAGTGCACCAACCCAGAAAAAAATACGAGATTAGTGATGCAATGAAGAGAAGGGCATCATGGATAAAAAGGGAAATAAACTGAACTATGCCATGCCACTAACACAAATTCTTCAGGAGATTCATCATGATTGATGATAGGAAATGGAGCAAGTGGAGATGGAGACAGGAGGAGAGAAAAAAACAAATTCATATGGATTTCCTTCAGAGGAGGGAAGAAAAAAGTGGTGCATAGTTTTACAAAACATGTACATCCAGTTGGTATTCAGGTAGACAGTAAAAAAATAATATTTTTTCGTGTTTGAAAGCATACATCTAAGAAGTGTAGAAAGTAGTATGGATCATCCTCAAGAATCAGGAGATCGTACTCCTGAGCAATTCTATAAATCTCTTTTTTCCTTTCCGTTGGAATTACAATTCCACTGGGATTCCCTCCCGTTGGATTCACATAAAGTAGCTGCGTTGTTGTTGTTGTTGTATTTCGTGTGTTGCAGCATCAGGAGCACGAGAGTACACAGTCCATCCAAGAACACAACCCATTACAAAAACATCAACATCAAAAACGGCCAAATAAATAAAAAGAGCAAGACTGGAAATCTCCAGCTACAAAAATATATGTACATTAACAGATAGACTTCTTCCACCTCTTCACTTTTCCACCTCCTCCGTGAGTTATCCTTTAAAAAATAAAGTGCACTCCCAATCCTCCAAGAAAAAAAGTACATGCAGAGATAAATAAATGGATTGCAGGACAGATAGAGAGCGATGGTTTTTTTTGGAGTTTTTTAGAGGGGGAGAGAGGAGGAAAACAGGTACAAAGATCTAAAAGGAAAAAATATAGGTAAATACGCAGACATATACGATGTATAATACATTTAAAATAATTTTTTCCCTAGTTTTCGTGAGCATTTTATGTAATTTTGTTGGAAAGAGAGAGAAAGAAGATTTCTTTGACCTCATTAGCACGATTAAAACAAATATTGATAGAAAACTGAGAGCACAACTTGTTTTTCTTCGGTGAGGTAGCTGTAAAATGTTATATTTTTCTCCCCCTTTTCCTTCCGTCTACTCAGACTTGTTTGTCTTGGTAAAACGAGTTAAAAAAAGTAGTGAACATGAGCATAACACAATTTAGAGGATGTCCGTAGTAATAAATTGGTGGAGTGGTGGTAGTGGCTAAGGGAATCTCTAGAAGAGAGATCCATCTGCTGCTGGACTGTGTGTTGTTCCTGTTCCGGTTACTTTTTCCTTCTCTCTCTCTCTTCCTCCCTCCAGCTTTGATAAAGTGGACAGAAGAAAAGATTGAGAGGATTTTGCAGGGAAATAAATGTGCTCGCTTGTCTCTCGCTCTCTTTCACCTCTTCTCTGTTAAAAAACTCTTTTCTGAAGCATCACACACCAGCACCGCCACTACTGGTCACTCTATAGTACAAATCACGTGATAAGACTAATGCCCTCCCTTGCTGCTGGATTTGATGCCTTTGATCCGTTCATTCCATCATTACCAGCACTAGCATCATTATTTTCAGTATCTTGCGAAAAGTACAGGCTACTACTGGAGGCGGTGGAAGAAGAAGGGTGTTTTCGAGGGGACTATAACATAAAATTGGTTACAGAATGACTACCACTCACCTTTGGTCGGCGATTACCGTTAGAAGATGAGGTAGGATTTTTGGAGTACCAATCTTGCAAAAGGGAGCGAAGAATGGAAGGCTGCATCCCGTTCTCGTCCTCTGTTACCGTCAAGTATGTTGGTGAATGAGGATCCATCTAACCGACAAAGTAGTACAAAAATGCAGTGATAATCCAGGGAGAAAAATAGTAATGATGGCTGCATTGATCTGTGGGGATGGGCTTTATGGGGTTTATAATAAATTGGATAGGGATTAAACGGAGATATTTTGTGGCAGATGTACGTACAATGCTGAACGCGCTACTGTAGCAAGGCCCTGGGATAATGATGGGATCACCAGGGCTCATGCACATTTCCAACACTCCACACAGCGCATTCTGGCTACCCACTGTGACAATCAGTTCGGAATTTTCCCAGGTGGATGGCGGTGGAGGAAAGGAGCGGAGTACAAAGTTCTTCAGTTCCTCTTGGAGTGGAGGGTAGCCGAGTGTGGGCTGGTACTGCAGTGCGGAGCGGAGCTCGGTACCGGACAGTTGCATAGATGAACCGGTTCCTTCTGGTGTTGTGGCGTCTACTTGGACCGAGAGGGAACTGAATGGGAAGAGAGACGGATTTGGAAGTCCTCCAGCCATGAAGATTGTACCAGGTTCGGCAGTCGCCAACATTTTCGCTTTGAAAAAAATGAACCATTTAAATTAATAGCATTTTAAAGGTCTGAAACTGGACTCGGTAATTCTTAATATTTATTTCCATGCAAACTTTCATCAACATTAAATGGCAAACTTTCTTTTCTTTGCAATCCTACATTCCCCTTAGATCGCGTTTGCATGCAAACTCTGGCACCTGTTCATATGCACCTGCCGCAAGCTAGATCGCAACCATTGCAACGCTTCTCATCTCATCAATGTGAAAGCAGCAACGTGCTCATGAGCAAGATGAGATCATGTGTTCTCCTCAGCTGTTTCGCTGCTCAACGCTGCCAAGAATACCAACTTCCACAGACGCTCATTTTATCATCAGTGATCCCAATTCGCATGCATAGCTTCTAATTAACCTTTAAGGACTGTGGATATAACGTTTACTAAGTGTTCCTTAAATAACTTTATTTCCAATTTCCTTTCTCTTTCAAAAAACCGAAGAGAACGAATCAAACTATCTATGCTACCGTTACCATCAATGTGACAAAAACAGTTCAAACATTCTTTCCCTATTTTGGCATCGCGCAGCAGGTAACCGTTTGTATCTTTATTTAATTAAGATTATTTCTAAACATGTGTGTAAAATGAGCAAGGAAGCGAGTACGTAGGTCAACCAATTATAGGCAAAATAAGTTTGTGAACTTACTCAGTTCTCGGATAAGTGAGGGCTGTCTCTTAATAGTTTCTTTGTTTAAAAAGCGTGTATAGTCGTTGACGTTCTGTTCTTTTGACGCCATCGTTGCCGTTGTTGTTGAAGAGAGTTGACGATTTTGAAGTAAGAATAGGTGTTGTGAACGAGACGAACTTGTATTGTTGTTCAAATGAGAGGAGAGCGTCCGTGAGAGTGCCCGAAAGGAGCAAGATGCACGTTGGAAACCGGCTGAAGACATTTAAATTGTCTCTTGTCACCATTAACCATTTGTTTTACTAACTTTTGACATGTGTTTTCTTCAAGTAAAAAATGTAGATCAATGCATTTCCCACTTACCTTAAAAAAAGTGGTAAATCTTTGTCTGTCATACAGAAATAATGAAGGATTAAGCAGAATAGAGTTTATCAGGGTCAAAGGTGTCTCAGGTTATGGAAGTGATTCAGAATATACATAAGTAGGATAATAAAGAGACAATATCACAGATATAAATTTTGGAATGATGATGTGATAAGCAAAATGTATTTGCTATGCAATGGACTGAAGCAACCAGCAGTGAAAATCTATCTCCACTACAAGGCCACCATGCATATCACGAAGAAGCAATAATCAATTTACACGACTGCCTGAGCTTGAGCAAAGCAGCAGAGCTTAAGCAATTCAATAAATAAACTTCATTACTTTTATAAAGGTTTTGATGTAAATTTCTCTATAACTTTACATCAGAAAAAAGTGTTAATCATGCGTAAGATTATTAGCCTTGTTGCTTTTCACAAAATTAATGGGAAAAAACCTTCTCGGAGAATGTCAATGAATTATGCAAAAATAGCTGAGGCCTTGTGATTATAGCATGTAATTCATGTGCTAACAAATGTGGCATGTTTACAGAATTTTGAAAATACAAATAGTTCAATGCAGTCATAATAATTATGAGTTATGTTTTGATGTTTCATCAATTTTAATTTGGGTTTTAGGATTTGAAATTATTTTCGTAGAGAAGGAGGACCATGAGTCGTCGACTGACCAACTTGGCATTTGTGCCAAAACATGAGCCACCTTCGATGGGTGACATTGACCGACTACAATCTTTTATCAGTTCAATGTCAAGAATACTCGTGATAACTGGTAAGAACTAATTATTTTCAGGTCTAATCTTGTCTGAAAGAAAATTACGTAATCTCTCTAATAATCCAATCCAGGTGCTGGGGTTTCGACCGAGAGTGGAATTCCAGACTACCGATCTGAAGGTGTGGGTTTATACGCAAGATCCTCTCATCGGCCGATGAAAATCCAGGAGTTTGTTTCCACTCGAGAAGCCCAACGTCGCTACTGGGCCCGCAACTTTTTTGGGTGGCCGCGTTTTGCTGCCTTGCATCCCAACACAACACATGTCACTCTAAAGGACTGGCAGGAGTCGGGAAAGATTTCAGGTTTGGTGACTCAAAATGTGGATGGTCTTCACCAAAAGGCTGGGAGTCGCTCCACAATTGAGCTTCACGGCACTGGTCATCTAGTCATTTGTCTCCAGTGTGACTACAGTATAGACCGCCAGATATTCCAAAATGTTCTCCTAGACCTCAACAGGCACTTGAATGTGCAACCAAAACTCAGTCCTGAGGAAGATCCCACTATCAGACCAGACGGAGATGTCGATTTGGTGGAGGAAGCTGTAAACCAATTTATTCTTCCATCTTGTCCAAAGTGTTCGACTGGGGCATTAAAGCCACACATTGTCTTCTTTGGAGACAATGTTCCTAAAGCCAGAGTTGATAAGATATATGGTACGTGTTTGAAAGGAAAACGTGACAAAGTATTTTGACTCAGCCAATATGAATGCAATCTCAGTTTTCAATTTCTCTTTCCTGACTTCTCTGTAACAGATATCCTGAATGATAGTGACGGTGTTCTGGTGCTGGGTTCTTCCCTCCAAACATTTTCTGCTTATCGCTACATTATCTCCGCGAAACAACGTAACATGCCAATAGGAATCGTCAACTTGGGTCCTACGCGAGCAGATCCAGTGTCAACGTTTAAAATAATGAGCAGAGTTGGAGAACTTCTTCCACTAATCAATGTCGACAGTTGATAACGTCATTACTTAATCACTATAGATGTTTTATTTGATTTCACGACTTATTTTGAGTAATAAAATGCTTTGTTGCTGACTGCACAAAGTCAGTGCGTAACAAACAAAACAAGAGTATGCTTTCATCATTCACATTTCTACAATTATGATTTCTAATGAGTTAGATTGTCCCATTCGAATTTCCAGTTTGTTTGGGATTTTTGCATGAGTGCACGCACACGCAATTGAGGTCTGCGTCATCAAACGCATACTTACGCATACCATCATGTAGCATCGTCAAACCGGATTACTACTTTACCGCCATGCATTTCTTGAGATGTAACTGAAACGTAACCTTCCTTCGATTCAATTCAATACGAACGAAATTTCAATTCTCAACCTATTGTTTAGAGTTTAGATTGATGCATTGGGAAAACCCCAAATAACATTAACATCAGCTTTTATCTCACTATTCATACCGATTGGTCACTCCATGCGAGTCATTGAATTTGTAGAGATAACTACAAATGAGAAAGGCATTCAACGGCTTATCGGGTAACTACCGACTGATACAATATGCACTTGTTAGTAGTTCTATATGTTTATTTCATTTCTCACTTCCTCATTCCTCGTCTACACTGCACTCTGCACTCGTCTCATAGAAAGATGAGAAGTTTGTATTGCAAAGCGATCATAAGAAACTAATCTTCAACAGCAAGAGAAAATTAACAGACAGCAATGGTCAAATGCGTTCTCAGATCATGTATGCATATGCGATAATGCTAATTATAATGCAATTATCTTGCCATTCCCTCGTCTTCCAGTTTCGAGGAATTTTCCACGAGCTATATAAATGAAGGTGGACAGGTAAACTGATGACCTCTGTGAAAGTCGTGCTTGAGGAGAGTACAGGTTGTGGTGAATCTTACATAATACTTTCGCTATCAAGTGAAAAGCTGGTAGTAGTTCGAAAATTGGAGGTGATTCGTGTGACAACTGGAAATATGGCAAGAAATTACGTAACTGGACTTTTACTAGGAGTGGTGCTTGCAGTGGTTGTTCCCCAGGAGGGTATCTGTGTCCAACGATTTGCATTGACAAACGATGGACTCTACACCTTTCAGAATGTCCTAGATCTTGGGGTGAGTTGAGACATGCGTCTGATCAACTTTTAGTGAGACTACTATACTTTTATCGACTCTGACACGTTATGTGGGTGGTTCGCTGTTTCAGTTTTTGACGAATCCGTTGGGAAGTGACCTAATTGTCACTGCTCCATGGGCAGACATTCCGGGACAAAAGTGGCAGGTGAGCAAAGCATGTAAGTACCAACGCAGGATCAGCGTCAACGATCATTCATTTATGTTTTTGTTCAAGTAAAGCATTCCATTATCTCGTACCAATATATGGTTTTTTTGGTTTTTTAAACTATGTAAAAAGATGTCTACACATCTTACTTGGTGAAGCCATTGTCAGAGGGAATTGGTGCAAGATTCAGCTTGGAGGCAATCAAAGGAAATAATGGAATTATGGAGGTCAAGAAAGTTGTAAGTCATCTTGTTTCTACCTGATTTTTTACAACTATTCATAATGAATGAAGAATTGCAAGAAGAAAATGTTAATATTTGTATTTGCTTCAGGGCTACACATTTGGACTTGCGAATGACTTGTACTGGTCAGTGATTCCAGCAGAAGGCAGTTTTTACATGCTCCAGAATTTGGACAATGACCTGTGCTTAGAAACACGAGGGTATAGACTTTCAGACTTTTTGAGACATTAGGTGGATCCCGGAACCGAAATAAATTGCTATTTATTGGTTTATTTCTTTGAATTTTCAGTGTTGGCATGCCCGTGATGCTGTCTACATGCAGAATGGCTAAATCTCAGCAATGGGCTATTCATGCTCGCCCAAAATAATCACAGTTGATAATAGTTAGATTGATAATGAACATTGAGCAATTTGTTTTTGGAAGATGAAGGAAAATCATAATTATTTAGTGGAGTAAGATGTCACGAAAATAAAATTGTTGAGATAGCGAAATAAAAAATTATCATCGAACTCTTCTCGATCCATGAAACCTGTTTTATTTGTAGTCGCCCACTGACCCATGTCATGCTATAAAAATTTGCGAAATTTTAATCGTTTACCATTAGTTACAATTTGTCTTTACTTTGCACAGAATAATATCCCATTAGTAAATACACATTATGGTTTATGTCCACTACCTTTTTTATTGACGAAATATGAAGTGATGTGATAAAGGATGAGCATCCTACGCCCAATTTTTATTGGTTACTAATTAGCTGTAAAAACTAATTCTGTCTCATGAATTACATAAAGATGCATAATTATTTCCTTCCGGTTCAAGAGATTCATGCACATCTTGCTTGATTACGGTAGTATGTGCATACCACTGACTTTGAAACTTCATAC
Organism: Willowsia buskii; assembly: GCA_034700685.1. Taxonomy (NCBI): domain Eukaryota; kingdom Metazoa; phylum Arthropoda; class Collembola; order Entomobryomorpha; family Entomobryidae; genus Willowsia; species Willowsia buskii. The sequence goes on from JAQIXW010000301.1 coordinate 26,775, forward strand.
TGCATCATGAATACACACAAAGACCTTCTTAGCCATTCATATAAAACTTACGGCCGATTAATCAACATAGGACATACGCTGGATCATGGCGATGGAGTGAATGATAACTGATCACTGATCTGATAACCCTAATCCGTACATTGGGACTTATATTAAGTACTTCTCTTCTTCACTAAAGACATAAATGATTTCATAAAATTCGTTTGTAGCTTACTTTGTTGGTTTTCATTGCATGCATTTATTTGGAATATTCCGCGTATCATGTGCCCTTATTTGCTTACGTGTACTTTCTTAATAATAAAATGAGTAAAATAATGAAGTTGCCAGAATTAAATGGAAATCGCCATTTGCCATTAGCGAAAAGTATTAATTGCGTATTGTTCCTCAAAAGAATGGAATGAAATGGTAAACCGGCGAAACGGCCTCACCAACGGTTTTCCATAATACATTGTATGCATAGGGTTTTACACGCTTCGCGTTTTGGCAGCCATATTGCCAATCGCTTCCAATCCAAACTCTCTTCGTGTTACCGTCTCTGAAGTACCGGTTGCTACGTTTAGAATAGGTTCCATTCAAATATTTGCAAATTATTAAGTCTTTTAGACTGATAGAAACTTGGTCCCATCTTATATTCTATTACCATCAGTGTGCTATTTCGATTTTAAATTGAGACACATACAAAAAGCGAGATAGAGGCATGCCGGATGATCTAACTGTTCTCAAATTAAAACTCTCTGTGGGAATCGTTGTGAGTTGAGCAATATTTTTAGCTATACCTACTTAACCATATAATTTTTTAAATTCATAACTGTATTTCATTTTCCACTTTTAGTTGGTTCCTTTTATGAAAATACTTCTCTCGCTCCTTCTTCTTTCATTGCCGGTCAAACAGTTTCTCAGAGAGGTAAACTGTATCATGATTCTCTTTGCACAAAACGGAGTTTCCCTATCCAACATGTTACAATTCTCTTCCCAAATGTTCTACGTGCACAGATTTTGGGCAATGATACTATACGCTCACTTCATTGTGGTTGTGGGAGCTGCATTATGTAGCTTTTACAGATCGTTTGACATGATCGTTTATGGCGATCGACTTGTAATTTTTTAACTACCTAACATCTATCCATATTGCGCACATCTTCCATTAACATTTCTTTAATTGATTGCATTCACTTTCTCCTGCAGAGGTGGACCGAACCAGTGGCTGAAGAAGTGGATATAAATCTAATCATTTCGTGCATGAGTTTAGTTTTCTATGTTCTTCCAATTGTCATGGTGGACAGAATTACATATGCTGCGCTCCTAGTCTTTATACAGATTGGTGTCGAGATAGCTGTTTACAGACAATTCAACACCCTCGTTGCAATATTTAACTCTCCAGAAGTACTTATCCTAAGAGACCTCGATGAAGGCAATAACCCTCCCTTTGACGACCATGGTATTGATAACATTCTACGAGCACCTTTATTTCCACCAGCCCAATTTGAACGGATGCGTTAATGGCTCACTTTATAAACAATCTATCTTTGAAATAAATTGCAACATTAAACAAACGTGTAGTAAAGTTTATTTTTTTAATATATATTTTTGGACGACCCTTCATAATCTTCATACACAATAATCTTGCAAAGATGAGTTTAAATATCCTTCAAACACACACCATTGACGCACAAAAGGAATTCCCCATTTACAACTCATATCAGATTAATTTGGCGCAAAATGAACAGGTATAAATAAATAAATATATAAATAAAGATAAGTTAAGAAGAGAATGGTTAAAAATTGACATAATTAAGAAGAACAAAAACTATTTTAAAATGAACCCTGCTAAAATCGAAGTGTTGCAGCTAAAACAAGTCAATTTTTCTCTACTTCTACGTACTACTGGACTATTACAAAACATGCCTAGCCCCAAATCATAAAACATTCTTATGATCACGATCACGGAGAGTAGCCGACGAATTACACCCATACATCATACACAACCATGCAAAACAAAGGCAAAAGAGCAGTCTCGATAAAAAACGTTAAAAACAACAATAAAGTAAGTAACAAGTAATAACAACAGAGTAACAATGAGATTAAGATATTTGCGCGCAGACATAATACGCGAGTGAGACGATCTATTGTTAGATTGAGTATGAACACATACGCTGGATGTAAGGAAGCGAGTGGTTACAATATACTGATGGAATCATGTCATTGGAATAAGCTAATCTATAAAAGTCGTCCGCGGCAGTCTGGAGTAAGGCAATAGCAGTATAGTGTTTTGCCCGGGACGCTGCCAATATCGTAGTTATAGTCCCAGGTCAATTCAGTGCCCGCTTTGACGTCTTTCTTTGTAAAGAAGGCCACCCACGGGAAGCGAGGATCGTGAGTGTCCACGAACAGATTTTGCACAAATACGTTTGGATCACACGAGTGCTATAATACCAAAAGAGTTTATCTTAATTCTGAGTTCTAACAAACTTAATTCTGAGTGGAACTAATAAAGTCGAATTTGGTAGTCTTACGTTTAGGTAGCGCCCAAAGTTGCCCATGCTCTTGGCATCCATAATGTATACTGCTTCATCTTTACCAAAATACTCTCGCAAGGGTAAGCGTGGAGCGTTCTTAGTATCTTTCGCAGAGACACTCGCAGAAAAACTCGAGTAGATTTGAATGTCATCATCGTCACTGTCACCGAGTTCTTCTTTAATGGCTGAGATTTGAGAGACCTTTGAGCGAGTTCCTGCACCACTAGTGCCGGGAACACTTTCAGTAGAGTTAGCAGGAGATGATACACCTGATGAGGATGCAGCTGATTTTGACTTATCTCCTGTACCACAAAGTATTAGACAACATTAGAACGCAATGTAACACTACGAACAAAGAAAGAAATAAGAGAAATATTGCCCATTGCACCTACCTTTTCCAGTAGCACCATTCTTCGAACCAGATTTACGAGCTGTGGGTCCAATATGACGACTAGAGGATGAGCCTTGAGACGTTACGGATACAGTATCAGAAAGATTTCCATTGTCGTCATCTGTTAATATATGAAAGAATCATGATTTTTAAAAAAATCATTGAAAAACTGACTGTTTATATTACATACTCATTACATGATGTGATCGTACTCTTACCATGCTTTCGCTTTACTCCGCTAGTAGACTTAACTGCTTTCTGGATAATAGGAGTTGATTTTTTAGCAATATTCACTACAAAAATGGTAAAAATACAGCGTGTTAGCAAGCCAATTTTTAAAAGGATCATTAATGAATTCGATGCATCCGTCCCATATAATTCAACATAATAGATGACTTCTTTGCTCTTACTGTCTCCACCCCCAGTTCCGTTCATTTTAGCAGCCATTCTGGCAGCACTCTTAGTTCCCGGCTCCTCCGCCTCGATATCGGTACAATCTGACTCGTAATCTGCCTTAATCTGTTCATTACATTCAATGAAGTCCAACTCCGCGAGGTACTCATCGCCAACCTCGATACCACTAGCATTAGCCCCAGCATCAGTAAGTAGCTGACCAGTGTAGACACAAATGAATGATCCTTGCGGCATATCATGCAATGCCCGAACTCCCCATCCTTTAGCATATGTCTTAAACATTTGAATGGGCCATTTGACTTTGTTCTGAACCACTCGATTGAAGCAAGTGGATCGGCATTTGCACCTGCAGATAAGAAAGAGTAAAAAATACGAAAAATAATTAATTTATTGCAATTGCAAATACAACATTCATCATCCCACTAATAATAAAAATAAGAGAGTATTGTTCAAAATATTTAAACATCTACTTACTTCCGGTTACACTCATAAATCCCACTGAAAACATGATTCTTAAGTCGCCGATTCTCGTATCCTTTGAGCGGTGTTCCTTCTTTAGCAGCCTGCTTGAAGCTCACTCCGGACATGGTCAATTTCCAGCATGCACACTTTTCCTTGTTCTGACAGTCATCCTCACAGTCGCAGCAAACCAAAAAGTCATCATCGTTGTTTATCTTCACCCCTTTCCCTGGAATCCTTTGAGTAATGTACTCCATATACGAGGGAAGATCATGATCAAGCGAATTGACGCAGGTTACAGGAGTCCACTCCTTCCCGTAACTGATGTCTTTTAAGTACTCAATTCGTCGCAAGGGCTCAAATTCATTCAAGCAGTCGATATTAGCTTCCAGAGAGAAGAAGTCAATGGGGATCTCTGAACAAATACGAGTGATGTAAGTGTGTATCTCGTTGTATGTTCCTAAGCGAATACCACAAGGTGTATGATAGAACACCTTATTCCGATTGGTCCCAGAGAGTTCCCTTGCCCATCCCAAATAGAATGGGATTGCCAACGGGCTAACTCGTCGGTAGTTATTTTCAATGTAGCGATGTCCACACTTGATAGAGCAGGTGTGCGAAATGTAAGCACGTGGACTAGGACATTCCCGTGGAATCTGAATCTTTATCATGTTGCCTTCAGACTCCATCTTAGTTGAGATCATCATTCCGTTCTTTGCACGAACCATGCCACTTTTGTTATTCCCTACAGCTCCATCAAAACCAGTGTGCTTCTTAGCCACTTTGTTAGTCTCTGATTCATCGTTGTCGCGATTGACTTCAAAAGAGAAATTATTTCCACGGGGCGCGTAGGTGTGTCGTCTGGCTACGGTCATTGTGGGTCTTGCTTGCAAAGTCTTGAGTCTATTGTACAAAGGTCCAAGTCGAGTGGAGCCCCTGTAAATCCATTCATACTCAACGCCATCAGTCCTTTTCAAATACTGCATCTTCAACAAAGAACTGTCCACCTGGACAATTTTAGCAACCAGCCAATGTCCATTAAGCTCGACGGTGAAGCTAGCTCCGGTTTCCCCACGTATCATGTGTCGATTCGGATATGTCACTATATACTCGCGGATGAACTCTTGAGAGTTCTTATGGACATCCTGCCACACGTCTGGTGATGACTCCACCACCGGAAATACTTCGTTGCGAGCAACATACTGGGCATACCCATCATCGAAGAAGACCAAATAGCGCATTTTGTTTATCTCCCGTGGCACTTCGGCAATAATGCCAGCATACAAGAATCCATCTACTTCAGCATCAGTTTGTAGAAGATCCTTAAACTTTCCAATGATTCTTGTTCCTACCGGAAGGGTGACAGTGCTGGGCTTTTTGAACGCAAGCTGCTTTCCAGTAACGTCCTTAATGAACGCATCATAGTCATCACTGCTTTTACTTCGAGGCTTAACTCTCTGCTGGAACTGGACGGTGTAAATGGTCTGTGAATACAATACAAATTCTAATTAAAACAATACAAAACAGATACTTTCACATCCTTAAAACAATGGTACAATAATGCTGATGTACTTACCGGTCGATTTGCAGACATTGATTGAGAAATTTTCAAAATCTTGGCAGGCAACCAATAACAAAGTGAATGCTTGTGCATTGCATAAACATCTTGCCCTTCCTTAGGCTTAACAAATATTAATTTTCCCATCCGACGGTTTGGAGCAGGTCCTGGAGCAGGACCCGGACGTGGAAGAACGGAATTTGGCTTAGATATTTTAAAAGGGTTGTCCAGCGCTGAGCGAACCCCTTCCAGCCCGTTATCTAAACAGAAAAATCATCCATCATTTAACAGAAATAACGATTAGATCTCGTCTTTGGCACACTTTTACAACTCTAAAAAGGCAACTTATTTGCAAAATTACCTAGCACCGCCAAATCTGCCATGTGCTTCTTTAAAGTTTTCTCCATGGTTCGCGTTAGTCCTTGAATATGGACTGCAGTCGGATTGGGTGTAGCTCTGATGGTGCCTCGTGCATCCATGTCCATCGAGCCGATATCGACGAGTCTTGGCTTACAAGCGATCTTTTCATTGTACATTTTAGTGATGCTGCTTATCTGGTCACTCAGCTTATCCAGATTCACATCAAGCTCATTGAACCGGGTTGCTGAAAGTAGACCAAACATAAAATTATGTCTAAGAAAGATGAAAATTGAAAATGAAGCAAAATATTTTAATTACATACGGATAAAGACAAATGCATTACCTAATTCGCCAATATCTTTCTTAACGCTTACTGTACACATACTCATCTGCCCTTTGATATCAATTTTCTCTAACATATTTCTGACAATTTCGTCAATCATTTCCTCGTCAACTGCAATCAAGTCATTTCCTGACGACAGTAGATCGGACCCCTCTTTGTTGCCTCCCAAAGAACTTGGCCCAGCGTTCACAGGAGACACTGTCAACAAAGCAACAATTAGAAATCGGTACACACTCATAATGTTATAGAAAATGAAAATACGAAAACCCAAAAGGCAACTTACCAGGAGGCGTATCAAGATCAACCATGGCATCCGATGATGCAGTTTGAATCTCACACTTGAGATCAAAGAGATTTTCTTTGTTGAGCAACTTTTGCTTTGACATCTGCAAATATAATCATAACAAGTGGAAACAATTAGCTCTGCTCTGATAACATGTCTATCTTATTCTTATTTAAATCTGTTCATCGATTTTAATCTTCTCTGAATAAGTTGCAATCATACCTGATTAAAAACTTCTGCTTTCTTGAAACAAGTTAAACAAACTTTTTGGTTAGTAGCATTTTTCATTCCAAAGTAGATCTTCGCGTGTGACGACACATCATAGAGCATATCTGTCTTCACGTTACAATTAGTGTTAGAACAGAACACCTTTTTCTTGGGTTCAGACTTTAGGGCCGCTGCCAACGCCAAGCTTGCCTTGAGAAACTCGGAATTGTGCTTTTTCGGCGGTGGTCCCGCTCCGCCCATAGGCTCAGTCTTCTTTTCAGTATCACTCTTTCCATCCATCGAAGACATGGATTCATTTGGCTTTACTTCAATCTCCGTCTTTGTAGCAGTCAACTGATTTCTCGGCGGAGGTGACTTGAACATGGTGGACAAGAGTGGGTTCAAAAGAACCACCTTCTTGTCCGGAGATCCTGCCCTGGGAAATGAATTAGTCTTGTTCTTAGGAGACTCCTTTTCTGATGATTCCTTCATTTTCTCAGGCGTTTCCTCCGCTTTCACCGCTCCAATCATTCCATTCTCTACCACTCCGTCCTTCACATCCTTCGACGGCACCTCCTGATCGACATTCATCTTCTCCCCCTCCTCCTCCTTACTATTCTTGTTATTCATCGTCGAACTTTTCAACGACAAATTACATTTTTTTATTTTAGCAAAATCAAAAAAAATTAACTAAATATCACTAACGATATCACTCCCAAGCTTCGAAATCGTCTAATTAAAATCTCAAATCTAAATCGCCTATCACTAACTAAACACCTATCACCTATCAGACAAAAGAGCAGAAGCACTTTGCTGAGGGAGACGACACGAGCAAACTAAAACTTGACACAACTTCTCCCACTCTTCTGATCAGTGGCGAGACTGAGATCCAAGACTCTGCGACGACGACGAAGCGAGAAGCACTGTGCACATGAGAGATGAGGGACTCCTCTCTGTCAGAACAGAAGAGCAGCAGAGAGCGATAAGAAGAACAACAAATTAAAGAGCAAAGAGTTTTCGTTCGTCGTTCCTCCTCTCTCTCGCTCTCTATGGCAGCGAGAGAAGCTGCATTCAGCAAAAGTAATCTTCCTCAGTTTACAAGGCAACCACGCAAACCAGCATAGCAGCATGCCATACAGAAAACCAATATGCTACGCTTATACAACAACAACTGATTTTTCTCAACCCTTTCTTTTTCCTCTTCTATACAATATCTCGTCTACACTACTATACACACACTCTCTATTGCACACAAGCTGCATCTAGAAACAGTGGTGGAGGTAGACAAGGTAAAAATACCATACAAACTCCACACTCAACTCTGTATCCTCCTTGCATGCTTAAAAAACGGCGAGAGACTGACAATGAGAAACCATACCAACCAGCTTGGCAAAGCAACAATCAGCACAAAACACAACCGCACCAGTCTGTGTACCACCATCTCTACAGCAGAATCTCCCCAACTGGCTGCTAGGCTGCTCCTATCTGTGTATTTCAGAGGCTGACTGGTAGTTTGCATTGAAAAAAGTACATAGGCTAAAGACATGTGAGAAGAGAGAGAGAGAGAGATTGAGAATATTCTGTCGTCGTGCATAGTGCATAGTGGCAGGCTGAGAGAGACACATTTTTTAAGGGAATGCGAATGGAATCGAGGCAGTAGAGAGAAGACGAAGACGGTCTCCCCCGTGCTGAGAAAAAAAAACCCCACACAGAGACGTTGTACAATGCTTTCAGCATGCGAATATCGGGGATGCAAAGTCTTTTAATTTCAGAGACAAGGAAAATGTTTGGATATTTCGCGGTTTCGGAATATGTATGCAGTAATCAGTTTGGAAATATGGATTTAGAATAAAATGCAATGCAAAATACAACAGATAGAAAAGCCTGCTAGTTCAGTTCTGAACAACTTTTAAGTACCC
>JAQIXW010000302.1:0-35220 GCA_034700685.1 Willowsia buskii
CTTACCATCGGGGAATATTTTTTGTTAATTTATTTTCCCCCGCGTCACATGACTTCACTTGGGAATGATGGGGCAACATGAGACTGCTTGGAAATGATGGGGCAACGTGAGATTTCGCTTATAAATAATGGGGCAACATGAGACTTTGCTTGGAAATAATGGGGCAACATGAGACTTTGCTTGGAAATAATGGGGCAACATGAGACTTTGCTTGGAAATGATGGGGCAACATGAGACTTTGCTTGGAAATGATGGGGCATCGTGAGACTTCACTTGGAAATGATGGGGCAACGTGAGAATTTGCTTGGAAATTATGGGAAACGTCGATATGTATCTTGTAGCACCTCATTCGAAAGCTCTTGCCGAGCTCATTATTTTTCACTATTTGGTTTGGAGATATAATACTACTCCTTGCCGAAATCGAAGGAAAATAAAAGTTTATGAGTTCAACACGCTCTGAGAAATGGTTGATGATATCGTTTACTTATCGTTTTCAATTGTTACCAACAGTTGCTTCTTTGGGTAGTTTACCCTTCTCGTTTTCATTTTCATGAGATTCAAACTACTGATGCTGATGGGTGATCTGTAAAGTAGCAAGTCTTCGGCTAAGCGATGTATTAGCAATGTACGACTTTTCCTAATTTTTAAATTTATTAGCACAATGCACAAGTTCATGAGAAAAACGAGAAGCATCAAATCAGTAAAATGTATACGGGCATATATTGTACAACTTGCGATTTATATTTTATTGTTTGAGCGGACGGTGGGGCAGTGATCACAAGTCTGGCGTTATGCTATTATATAGAATTAATAGAACTATTGCATCATTTGTGTACCTTACGCGTATTGATGTATTTATATTATTTTAAGTTCATTAAAACTAGCCGGCAGTAATATTATCTTCTATTGAAAAGATTAAATGCGTGTATTTGAGTCATGAATCGATGAGGAATAATATCTCTTTCTAGCAGACAAATCAGAGATGAAAGGAACGATTCACTCGAACTATGCCGAGATTTTTTTGTACAATATGATTCCCTGTTGGGATCCTTTTGTGGCAGGCTAAACGGTGCTGACAGCTGGTCGGCAGCCAGGGACATAAGTGAACCTTACACATAAATTGAATGCAATGTACCTATCCAGTTCTTCTGAAATGAGAGCGTTTGCACGACGAGCACCAAGTGATGATATTAATATGAACGTGTGGTAGTGGTGGGATGAGCTCAAGTTTGGAAAAAATGTATTAAATATTACGATGATGGAATCATTCCTCTCCAGCGGATGAACTTTCCTCTTCGTCGATCAGTAAGCTTTTATTTATCTAAATAATATCCAAAGGTTGCCAGCCCCCAAAACTACAGTAATATGTGGCAATCGAATTGAATAGGAAAATTGAGTTTCTGAGAAATTTAAAGCGTCACAATACACACACGTTTATTTTATTATACGAATTCGGAAATTGAACATGGTTTCTTCCATTGTGGCAAACACATCTAAATAACTATAAGTATATGGGTTCTTTTTACTGCATTGGATTGTTGATATTAGAAAAGATTATAGAGTTTTAATCTAATATTGGGTCTTTTTAAGTTCTAAATTTTGTTAAATCTCCGTCTATTTATATCTCTAAGTAGAACTCATATAGATACGTTTTCCATAATAACGTCATAGATTAATGTAGGCGTAAATCTCTTATTCACACAATTGTACATGTCCCACTACCAAGTTTATGTCATCATTTGCGGACAAAAGAAGCAAAATAGAGAGAAAAACTCAATCGAACGATTGAATCCCAAAATATATAAAACCAGTTAGTTTAACTGTAGTGAAAAAAAATCTTTTTGCTTATTGCCTGCTATTGAATTATCATCATATTTCTGGGACAATGATGGGTGGTAACGGTAACGTTCACGTCATAATAATGCAGAGCCACTGGTTAGAGTTATAAGTCTTGTACATTGTGAGCTTTTGTTACAATTGAAATGTTGTCAATTAATGGCTTAATATTTAGCGTGGGATGTGGTATTTTTCTCTTTGAGGTGCCAAACAGCGGAAGTTGGAATCAAGAATAGGTAAATGCATTGTCAGCATCAGAATCGGAAGATGATTTAAACGGAAATTGTCAGAGGTTTGCAATTTGTCGTATGGGTGCTTTTGTGCAGTTCACCCCAAATATTATGCCATTAGAGTGTGGGTGGACCAATCGAGATATTAAATTATTTCATTAAAATGGATCTCACGTTTTACGCCACAACTCGTCACATTCATTGATTCCAATTTCAAAAAGCACCCATAGGATACACAATTCATTTCATTTAATTCCTTGTGTGTGTCCTTTTGTTTAGCCGAACCCACGCACACATGCACTCACGTACACACACAACACATTATGTGAATTCTTTGGACAAAGCAAAAAGCCACCGGCCAAGCGCATCAATTCCAGGCAATCCAGAAGGTAATATATTTTTCCTCGAACTCAAAGGTACAAAAACAATGAATGCCTGCTCCAAGAATGATATGGCGGCTGCAGCAGTTCATGTATGACTTGCTAAAAGGAAAATTGAATTATTAGTGTTGCTAAAAGCAGACGTGATTTACTGATTTCTCGTCTCCATCCCATATATCATATATGCGATAGATGTTCATTCAATGGGTACTGTGTAGATGAACATAGCAGAGATCTCTTCCTTTTGCCTAGTCTTTTTTCTCTTCTCATAAAGTTTATGAGGCAGGAGCACCACTAATAATAAATGTCAGATGTGATGCACACAGCGGTTGATGGTGTCATGAGTGTTTCCCGTTTTCCGCATGTTCAGCCATCCGTTGAGTGCCACCCAACCGTTGGTCTGTCATTTGCAACTTCTCTCCACTCATTCATGGGTTTTATCGAGTCGTCATCCACCATTATCATCATACCTCCAGCAAGTGTACTACATGCAGCAATATAAGCAATATGAATATAAAAGGTGTTGACTGTTGACTTTGGCATGAGCTCCCAAACCCCTACTACAACGGAAGGAAAAGAAGCACAATATTCAAACAAGATGCTTGCGATGATGTAAGCACCTTTGCAGATATAGGTAGGCTGTATGTAGAAAGAAACACACGTTTTGTATGCATTGCTACTTCAGAATTATTCATGGTTAAAAAATACTGCAGGGTGACATGAGCAATATGAAAATACTTTCACTGTTGCTAATTGAATCTGAAGTTACGATTGACATCAGCTGCATCCGTCAACTCATATTAGACTTGCTTTTCCAAAAACTTTTCCATTTTTGACACTTTCTGCATAAGATATAAAACACGTTCACTGTAGCAGTACGTGATTTCTAAATAAGGCAAACACTCACGACTAGTTTACGTGGAATTAGCGACCCTGAAGTCGAATCATAGAAAAGCTACTGAATCACGTAGTTTTGTAGCGTCACCATCAGCATATCGATATTATTTGAACATTTACCTATTTCACTTCACATTTGCTCATTACTAGAGCATAATTCCTGGAACACAATGTACCTAGATTGTGAAAAGGTCATTGCATTGCAGCTTTCGCTACAGTGTTGCATAATATTTTACAAAATACATCAAATACAATAAATGAAACGTTGATCTTCCCTCTCCCCTCTTCTCATAGGCATCAAATATTTCAGAAAGTAATGTGATTTACGCCCATATTACCAATTCATGCGATATTCAATTAACCATGTTAATAAATCTTACCCAAAAATTCGAGCCTTGGCACACAAGCCAGGAAGGGATAGGTTTTCCTCTTGTTTTTATGACAGAAGAATATTTAGTATAATAATAAGCATTACTATTATTATGACTTTATATTACATATGATTGGATTTAGACGAAACAATATTTTCATTTGCACAGCAGTCGAGTTTTGCTGGCCTTACCTAAAATACTTGGATTGCCTCAAGGATCCATCTCGTATAAGATTGTATTGTTAAATATGATTTCCGGGGAGCCATATTACTACAAGTTCATAAAATACTATGACCATTGCATAACATTTTATGCTTCTTTCTCATTCATATAAATACATGTACATATTTGTACATTTCTTTGGAAAATTCTAAATGGTATAAAATAGCTCTGCATCCACACCTTGCCATCCCATATATTCAATGAAATCCAGAATGGATAAATACCCTCACTCTAAAGCCAGAAAAACGGAGATGATCGAGCATAAAAGGAAGATGAAGAAAGTGTTGGCATATCTGAGTTTTTACGATTCTATTGAACATTGAAAATATCACTATTATTATTATGATTACTATTACTTCAAGTGTTATTGTTATTACCCTTATAAAGCGAAATGTAGCCGAGGAGTGGGCATTGCACTGCAGAGAATCCTTGCGCATTACATTATGTGATTTACTAGCTCGATTCTCCCTTCTGAAGCCATGTACATCTACCAGTTTTTTTCTTGAGGATTTTCAAAGCTGCCTTTTTCAGATGCCACCTACAAATCCTTATTTGATAGCAAACGGATGAAACAAAATAGAGAATAGGCAAACAAGCGTACTTTCTTCAGCTTAAATGTTCATGTTCAGTATTTTATTATATTTGTCCTCACTTTTTTTCTAATCCGATAGCCAAACCAATATAGTAAAGCTAACAAACAATGATCTTACATCATTTACTTTTTAAAATATATGATAATATTGAATAGGCTTGAGATCATGGCTGGATACGACTTGCTTTCACACTATACAAAGTTTTACAGTCATCCATTATCGGCAATATTGTAGTAATAAAAAATGATTTTTACTTCACTGGCCAAAAGTGCAAACTAAGGAGTGATTTGCTTGGGGTGTAAAACAGTTGTAAAAACTTTAAACGTCCATCATCAGCTATATAGTCATATATATTATACCATTTGAAAAGTCAACAAGTTAAACTGCTTCTCACATCAACTTCACCTTTAGCACTGGCTTTTATTACTTTTATTTGCGACTGTCATCATTGAACAGATTGAATTTGAAATTATTGTTTGAGATCATCAAAGATTAAATCTCTCATCGCTATCACACTCTTGTGTAAATTAAAGCATACGTTTATGGTTTTATGACGCTGTCGTTGTTGTTATTTAATGCCCAATATTTGCATAAATTTAATTATTCATTCAGTTTTCTCACAGCACGATATTACTAGTGAAATGGTTGTGTGCTGGCTGATCATTGATGTGATTTATTTCTTTATTGTCCCTGTTTGTTTATACACGAACACTATGTTGTGGTGGTTTTAAAAATATATCGTTTCGTTTGCATGCAATTTTATTGATGTGCCTTCTACAACTGTTGTACTGAGGAAAACAATTTCGATCTGCTGATGCCAAAGATTAAAAAAGTGGGTATGCAGCAAAGATCTTTGGACTTTGTATCTTTGTCATTTATTTAAAGCAGGGAAACGCAGTTTTTAAAAATTGTTATCTGTGAGATACACCCTGCTTACTTTTATTGCAGGGAAGGGTCTGAGGAAAATAAACAAATTCTATTGTTTTCTTTGATAACCGGGGCATAAAATTTAATAATGTTCAAAGCTTGGCAGACCAAAGTAATGAGCATTAATGTTTACTGAAATTGGTTTGAAAATCATTATATGTAGCTGCAAAAAATAGTTTTAACATGTGTAGTTGAAATGCATGGCAAAATTCAGTCATTACTGCTTTTGCTCAGAGCGACATTTTCATAGGAATATGTTGTGATTTGATAGGCAAATCAGAGAGATACACTTTTTTCTGTTTTGAAAGAATTGATAGTGATCCTGCTGTTCTTCTTGATTTAATAATATGGGACACGACACATTGAAACTGATATATTGTTTTTAATTTGGATCACTTTAGGGATCTTTCGTAAACGGATAAACTTTACACCACTGGTTTTGATCCAATACATTTATGAGGCAAAACGACTTTTACTTTGGGATATTGATATTATAACGTTACTCTTATATGAACTACGTATTATCTAGAACCTAGATGTAATACAGGGCATTAGATTCGCTGCGTATTTATGGTTTATGTAGCTACACGTATGTGTGAGTGTGAGGAGGATTCAACAGAGAGGATTTTCAGGGACAAGCCAGGATGAACCACTTTCTACATCCCGGCACGTTCCAAGGATTCTCTTTTTTCCACTCCTCTCTCGTTCCTACAAATCAACAATCGTTTACTATGTATGTATGAATCCACACATTTCTGTCAAAGTGGGAATCGGAAGGAAGAAAAATCCAAGCTTACAAACGCACACAATAGGCAAACCTTGTAGCCAGCAGCCAGCAAAGCAGGGTGCCTTTTGGGAGAGAACCAGCAATCTTTGCAATACGGTATAGCAAAGGAAAAGTAGTTGTTTCTTTCAGTAGCATTAGAAGTGAGCATTAGCAGCGTTTTTGGTAAAGACCGTATGAAATAGCCCACAAAGCTGTTTGTGGCATTTCATAGTAGAAAGCTGTAAAGTAAAGACGTTAGATCTTCCCTCATTCTTTTTCTCTTTAGTGGTTCATCTTCTAACTTTGGTCCGTCCATCTATGCCTGCCTCTAAAACCAATTCTAGTGAGGAAAGAGTATGATTTTTTGTGTAATATGTACTTTCATCACGTATTGCATTATTGATACCGTTGATTTTCATGTGCATGACTGAGGAACACTTACAAGCAAGCACCGGAGAAAAAATACCAAATGAGCAGTGAAAACGTTTGACGATAACGGGCATGATGATGACTCTCCCTCTGCGATGGTGCCCATAATATTAATAATAATTTCAGTACTAAACCCACCGACCTTACAGAAGTTGGTTTATATGATTTTATTACCACTATTATGACTGCTTTGCGACTGATGACTGAGAAAGGTGGTGTCTTTGTAGCGCATAAAAAAGGCAGGATGACGACAATGTGGTGATGCTTGCTTGTAAAACAACTCGGCTTGGTTTGTCCTTCCATTATGTTTGATGGAGGAGACATGTAAAATGAAAGAATGTGTGTGACGTGACGAATTGAAATGAATACAATAAAAGAAGGTTCCCGTTCAATTTAACTAACCTCGCACTCCTTTCTACCACTAATGCATGTTTATTAAAACTCCCATGATGATGATCATCATCATTAGCAATGGGTGAGCTCTCGTCTGAAATGCTTAGGCCGTAATTGCGAGAATTTACTTATCAGTTTAGCATCAGGAAGAGTGAGTAAAAGTGTAAGACTCGGTTCATAAAATAAATTGTTTGTGTATACCGAACCAAAAGAAACCTTTTATTCTTCTAGCCAGTCAATATACACACACGCTTATTGCGTGCATAGCATATGCAAACAAATTCAACCAGCTTTGTTTGCCTGCTGTACTTGTTGTGAGATAATTGTTTTCCATCTCATTGGCATGCAGGAAAAGTAGCCAAATTAAATGAATAACTTTGCACATTCCCTTCACTGCTGGCAATACACCGAGCTGGAAATGGGACATCAAGATAACAATAAAAAAGGATTTTCTTTTTTGTAAATTAAAATTGCGAGTGTAATATTATGCAATGTGTACAAAATGTGTGATGATGGTTAATGGGGTGAAACAGATGGAATTTTATTTGGCTTGCTGATAATTTAAATCTGAAACAGCGGCTACAATTGCAAGTTTTTACTTTATTTGTGTACCTGCGCATGTGAAGTGGAGTATATAGATGCAATAAAGAGTATCAAATTGCTCATTGAAATCGTCATTCTGAGGACATGATCAGAATTTAAATGATGAAATATGCAATTATTTTGTGTGTAAGATAAAAGCGTTTAGAAGTAAACGAGCAATATAGCAAAAACAAGACAACCCGGAATGCGTCGCTTGTTCTTAATGTGTACACACATAAATTGTTTACGACGGTATTTTTTTTATTAATCTTCTGGAATTTTGTTCTTTTAAACACATTCATTTAGGGGTCGGTATGAAAATATAGAACACAACAACAGCTAATAATTCTACTGGGAAGTTAATTACTTGGAGATAAAATTAATGAGAAAAGCATCTAAACATGTAGATAATATGTTTCAACCTTATCACTTTGCCATTTATTGCTGCCAGTATAAGCATTTCTTACATATAAAATCACCATCAGTATATTGAACCATGTGGGTGGAAATTGTAAGCACAATTGTAGTATTTATCACAAGTCATGAGGAAGTCTGAATATACGGAGCTCAGTATAGTTGTTGCGATTTGACCTGCCTTAAAATACACATGTGTTGGGAGTCCTAAGTGTTTGGGGTAATTGGCTCAATATGCGATGTTGAAATGAATGAATAAACCATTGAATTGTATAATATATAATAAGCTATCTTCCCATGAATTTCGAGGTGAGACGTGCAGCGCAATAAATTTGCTTTTACTGCATCATCTTAAAGTCTTTTTATCTGGGTTAATTACCTGGAAAAAGGGCTCATCCCCTGGCATAACCCCACACATTCGTTTAAATTTCGCTAAAATGAAACACACGTCCGGATGTATAAGTCCTTTGAAACGGGTTTAATGAGTGCTTGTTGTTATCATGCGAATTCTGATTCTGAAATAAAACATAAGGTAGAAAATGCATATAAAACAGACATAGATCATTGGAGACCTAGGGAGAAACGCCGTCTATATCTCGGATCTCTAGCTTTCCTCCTCGAAATAAATGAGTGGTGGGTTGCTTGTTGGAATAAGATCAGTGGCATCGCATGACTATTTTATCTTGGGTTAATTCCTTTCTTGAAAACTGACTCCAAATAGGAGTGCGAGAGAACAAGCAATAAGGAATAATGTGGATGCGTAGTAAATGTATGCGTTAAGAGTGAAAGACTACACGCTGTGCAATTAACAAAGCGATAATTTGATGATAATGTGGGAGCTGGGTGTTTCCCCGTGTTAGAAGAATGGGCCTTTTAAAGCATCAAAATGAGTGAAATGTTGCCAGAGAGTGTTGTGTTGGTGGAAGCTTCATAATTTATTGCGTTCCTGTTTACTTGCTGGGTTGTTTGCTGATGTGTTGGCGTTGGCGGACACCAAGCAATAGCTAATGTAAATGTTTTTGTGGTGGAGACGACGGTAAGAGCTCACCTTTAAGCGAAAAGGGAGATGGTGGTGACCTCATTTCCTTCCTGTGTTATCTTAGCACATAGTTCTGCTTCTAACTGCTACAGTTTAAATATAGAATCTTACATACACATGCATGTCATAGATGTCTATGATGTTGTAGTATGACCGTTTGAGATGACTTTGCCAACAGGAATAATTAAATGGCGACTTAAAACCTGCAATTTTTATTAAGCAAAGTAGAAAACTTTCCTTTCCAAACGCAAAGCTAACAGAAAAAAACTTTAAATGACCACAAGTTTTTAAAACTTTGTTTTGCTGTTTTCCGCAAGCATTTTTATTGTCTTCTTTTCACCTGCACCGCAGTCTGGTATTTAAATGTTATCCATGTATTTGTACTGAAATGGTATTCGTTGGGAATTCGAGCGTCTTCAGAGAGAAGCGACTTGCACCCAATTGCCTTGCATGATGGATGCAAGTATGCACGCATACATATTTCTGTTTGTCATCATGAAACACGAAAAATAGATCTCACCAACGTTTTTAATATTATCTTATGCAGTAAGAGAGTGGGAAAAACATGACATGATGACGACAGCAGTAACAACAGGAACGGAGACAGGATCTCCGAGACAAGACATGAGACGAAACGATGAGACATACACATATCTACTCACTCACCATTCAAACTTATGCTAAAGTAAAGCTATAAGATTGAATACGAATATATATCCAATACGTGTTTTATAATACAAGTTTTATTTATGCAGTGTGCATGAGGAGTGATATTTTTTATCGAAATAACAAGCTTGATACGAAAACAACAAGTTGCTGGATCATTGTATTCGTACAACTCACACATCAACAGAATCAGAGCTAACAAGGTCTGTGAGAAAAATGAACTGTTATGCTTGGGAGGTCTCCACCTCATCTAGTTATTCAGCCATCCAACCAGACAAATGGAAAAAGAAAACAAACCTTTATCTAATATAAAACTCGAGTCGAGCCAACAAAAGGCGACTTTCGTACCCCGTAAAGTATTGTATGTTTCCTTATCATTGCGATAGTGCAAGTTTCATTTGTACGGCAAAGCACATTACAATATTTTTTATTTCATCAATTTCCCTGCAATTCATCACTTTCTCATTATTTATATCACTGCTGCGTGTTGTTATTATGAAGTATTAGTTATTATAATGCAAGAGCAATAAAGAAGCCAGACAGAGTGAGGGGAAGTCTTCATGGAACGTTGCAACAACAAACTCAAATAATTCAAATGAATCATTGCATGAGTATGAATAAATGTTTGAAATCAAAGTAATAAAGAGGCAGGAAGAAAAGGAGAGATTTTGTTGGGAAGATATATCATTTCTCTTCATTTCTAATTCCAGAATGCATTTCATGGTTCATTATGTTCTGTAAATAACAACTCAGCATTTTTTATTATTACAACTATTTGATCTTGATGATCGCTTCACTATGTCATATTTACTTTTTAAAGACTTTTGAATGAATTTTGTAGGTAGATGATTCGATGCTTTGTTTGTTTTTCATTGCATTGCAAGAATCGCATACGTATACTATTTTATCACTTCCTCAAGATGCAAGTTAGAAATTGACGATTTCAGCATTTTATGATTTTATGAGCACTAACAACTTTATAGAAATATCATTTTGCATATACCTAAGCATGCTACAACTGCTCTATTTTAATAATTTTCAAACTCATATTTGAGTTGAGTCCTTTATGATGCTACTTAAACAAGGAAAATGTGTCTGGAAGTTTTACTTTTTTCATTAAAATCTTGAAATTATAATAAAAACCTATCTGGAATTATAATTATGTAGTAATATTTAATAAGTTTCTAATATCTGATTACTTACAGCGTTTGTAAAAAAAGTAATTACTACTAATACAACAACTACGATAATCTGCTTCAAATATATTGTCGAGTCATCTTACATCTTAGAAATTATCATTTCAAAAATTTCAAATATAGGATTTTAGAAATGTACGAATAACCAGTTGAAATGAAGATAACCACCTTTGCAAAATACATTTAGTTGGAGCCACAACTCAATGCTAAAAACATATATGTCGGTTTGCATAAACCAGGACTAGGCTTGAATGAAAGATTTGGACAAAGATTAAAAATTCTAATTTAGACTATTCTTTGATGAATGTGCTTTTTCTCTTCATGCAATTCTCCTCCTTCTCCTCAATTTCCAAGCTCAATTATGTATTTTCATCTTTTCACGTTCATTTTTCTTCTACGATTAGTTAATCCTGACTGCGTTTTTCCAGCTTTCCATGTGCACTTTGTCAACTCAACCAATTTATTTTCCACTTTGTTATGCATATGTCTGTCTACCCTTTTGGTACACGCCCACAACTTGATGAATCTGTTCTTGTCATTTTTGTCACTTTTATTGACTCTTTTGCTGTTGTACTTCTCGTGCTGTTCCATCTCCTGCTATTTGTATGCCGTTCTTTTGTTGATGCTATCCAGCAGCCACACGCGCTTTGCCAAGTTAAAAAACGAAAGTGAATATAAACAGAAATAATATTGTATGCAGTTGTGTTCTTATAATATGAATGAATGAATGGATTGAGATGACAATCCAAGTCGGCTTACCAATGCCATGCGTTCGCACCGTTTTTTCTTGCACAGTCACAAATAATGAATGCGAATCTTCCTTTTTACAGTTGTTTTGTGTACACTGCACAGATGTAAAACTGAATTTCAGGACAGCCCTTTCGCCAGTTTACAAAGTGATTTTGTTGACACGTGTAAAAATTTAGAATACAATATATTGCACAACACATTTCAACATGGCGGTGAATACATTAAGAGCCTGTATGTTAACTTTGTATTACGTGAGCCTGCATTATGGATGCATTCAATGCGTACAAGATTTAATAAAAACAAACATATTTCTGCCTGTAATAAAAACCTGCTCGTGTAAATTGGATTAAGTGAAATTTTTCTAATAATACAAATATTACGCACTAAAGAAATGGAAACAATTTCGTGTTCTCTTCTTCAGTACACGCTCGGGTATAATAATAACCATGTTTATGAAACAACAAAACTATATGCACTTTTTACAAAGTAAAACCATACCCCGAACGACATGGTAGTTTCCAGCATTGCATCTCTTCTCTTACTCATACTACTTTTTTCTAATACAAAAGTGCAATGTTCTTTGACAATTTTTGGCAATGCTTTCTTCAATTAATTCCTCCGCCAACCTCAAGAAGCATTCCAACGCTAAAAGCTGAGTGACAGTGAAAGTCATTGCAGGGAATCGTGACGATGGGGGGTGATTTCGTGGTCGGTTAACCAGTTGGGCGAACATGCTGGTTTTGATCATATATGTACCACTAGAAGAGAGGGGATGGGACAGATGAATTTTCTTGTATTAAATGTCCCCGTCACGACAAGACAAGACTTTTTTCTCTCTGGACTCGTAATGGAAATGACTAGTGCTCTCACTGGAGCCAGTAAACTGAAACGATGTTCTATCAAATCCACTTTGTATGTTGAACGGATACTTCCCATCAAATCACCCAAAATTCATATGTCTGATGGGTTAACGACGTAAGCACGCATACCTATAAGGAATTCAAACGACCACTAGAGCTTTATGGCTTCAACTTTAATATGTACAATCGTATGAGTGGGAAGTACTTGATAATTGGGGATGTTTTTCCAAAATTTTAATACTTTGTCGAACTTTGCAAATCTTATCACAAAAAAATCAAGCTTCTTTGTGAAAGCAAATAAATTATCAAACGAACTAGCATGACAATAGCGTTTACGTAAGTGAACAATGAAATAGTACAAATGAGTGGATAGGGGAACCGGGAAACAAATCGAGAAAATTAAAGTGTCGCGTCCACTCCCTTTTCTACTTATACTTTGATTAAGAAAATTTTCCACTCTTAGTTAGAAAGTACGGAAGAATTCAGTAATAGAATTTTTTAAGCAGTATCCTCGTCTTTCTTGGTTGTTTTTTGCTTAATGAAATTTCATGTTGAGTAAAATACAACAAAAACATATAACAAAATTGCATCGAACAAAAACACCCTAAAAAGTTTTTACACTCGCAAGTTAGTATGTGCATTCTTTATGGAACACAATGCTGATCTTAAAAGTAGTAGAAAAAAAGCAAAAACTCTCGGTTGCTTTGTTTGTGCATCTACGTATTTACTCATGTTTTACATTTTTGTCGTTTCTTCACTTTTATTACTTTCTTTCCTGTTTACCAACAGAAAGTAACGCAGACATTTTTCCATTACGTGGGATATATAAAGAGAGAGTGAATTTCGTAGGACATAAGAACAAGTGCATTGGTCTTATGGGAGAGAATTTGAATGGAAGATGCTAAGAGAGATATGCACTTTCCCTTACTTTCTGAAGATAACAAAAGCATGTTGTTTTCTACACGTAGTAATCCAAACCTACGCTCACAATTTTATGAGAAATGCCTGAATCATGCTTCTTTCCCCAAATGTTGTACATTACACGTTGTATACATTGAATACATGAGAAATTGAATAAAGCGACAAGCATGTATGTAATAAAATATCAGCATATTATGAAATGGGAGGACGGAGGACCTCGCACACCGGAAGTTGAAGATATGAAGAAGAAGTGCGTATGCTGTTAGTTTTTCTTCTATTCTCCTCGAAAACGACAACACATCTTTCTTTTACTTGATGTATTTACCAGACTGATATAATTTTTGGGCCTTTGGGATCAGTTTCCATGTTTTGTATTATAGGGGTATCACATAGTAATAGCTGAAATGCTGCTGGTGGTGGAGACTGTAATGGAATCACTGGAATTGTATGAGTATGTAGGAGCAGGAAGTAACTTTTGCCCTAGCCACCCTCACATACGAACATTTCCTCTTTCCTTTCTTATTTCTCTCCTTTTGTTAAGTTAGTATCATCACTAAGAAAGGAGTGAGTCAGTCATTCCAATTTCAACAAGATCAACTTTGGACTAATGTTAAAGAAAAGAAGAAATAAAAGCTATGGACTTCTATAAAAAAAACTTTCTTCTTTGCTAATGGAATTGCTGTCTGTGAATGAATGGATTAGGGAATCCCATCTTGGAGAAAATCACCCATAATACTTTTTATGCACACAAACTAAAATGTTAAGCACTTATCCGGCAAACGAAGTAGTTTTCAGTAGCATTTCAAAAGTTTCACATACCTACATAATATATTTACGATTAGTAATAGATTTTTACGGTCGATATTTGGTGCTTGAACAAGTGCTGATTTAAAATTTAAAAAATACGTCATAATGTGAATCATTTTAATTAATTTAGCATTGTATTTTTGATGATTTAAATTATAACCACCAAATGAATACATGAATTAATATATTTTTAACTCGAATTTATAAATCCACTAACTTTCTACTTTGTTGATTTTTTTTTCAGATCCAGAATCTTCTCATCTAGTCAACTCTAGATCCCCGTAAAAGTTTGTCGCAACAACTAGAAATACCACACAGTAGAGGGTTGAATCACTAACAATTGCACTTCATCATACAAGTGGCTGTTAACATCCGTTTCGGTTGACTAATAGGAAAAATTCAAGGATTTACATACATATTTCCTTTACTTTCCCCATCTCATCATTTAGTCATCAAGAAAAACTACAGAATCTTGTATAAAGCTACCACTCTCACATTACGTGGTTTCTCTTCCATCAACCAATATCACCCTGCTCACATCATCCCCATCATCAGAGAAAAGAGGAAGAAACGAGACGTTGACAGGAATTAATTCCATCGAGAAGCAGAGACATATAGAAGCTCGCATAAATGTCAATGTCAGAACTGAAGAGCAGAGTACATCCGACGAGTCTGTAGGAAGTACTCAAACAAACCCCCTCACCTATACCCAACTATCCACCCCATTTTCCAGTAATGTTGTGCAGGAGATGACATCAGACGTTATCTGATCCGATGATATCCCAGTGAATTCTATTACCACGTTTTCAAACGATGCTGATAATGACGGGGCATATGCCACTTGACAGTCACTATTACAGTCTTTTTAATCAATCGTTTTCAAGTTTACGTCAAGTTACACGTTTTTCAATTCCAGTCTGCGATAGCGGCAACATCATTTTAACTTTTCCTATTGAGAAGGCCACAGAAGTAGCAGCAACTGGTCTTGTTTCGCATTATAGATTGAAAGAAGAGGTCGCCCAGAATACTTATTGGAATCTAGTTGGACAGGAGCAACAGCAGGACCAATCTATATTTTACCGAAACCTCGCCAATCATTAATGCAATGCACCCCCAGAGATCTGATCTTCGTTATTGAAGTTCACAATATGCATGCAATGCATCACCAGATCGAGTTCCAAACCGCTGAACTAACTAACTAGCCCTTAACGACCAGTAAAGCTCGAATTTCGACTAGTACTTCTGCAAGTACGAAGTAAGAAATCGGAGAAGTTTCATTTTTTATACGGAGTAGCAAACAATATTTTCTCACCCTTGCTACCAGAGAAGTGGAGCCATACGGAACCAAATCGACCATATCAAGCCTCCCTTTTTTTAAAACTAGTCCGCTGGTTACAGCAAGGTATGTGTTATTTCTGTATTTGTTCAAATGTACATGATTTTTATGTTTGATTTCTCAGGGTAAATTAATGAAAGTGAAAAGATGGGCGTACGTTTGACGTTGTGTAATGTTCCAACATCGATTATGCCGAAACATGTATAGTGATTTAGAAATTAACGCTACTGTGAGCAGGCAATGCACTTAAAGTAGGAAAGCTTCAGCATGTATATTAATTTCTGAAATATATGTAGGTTTTCTCTATTTATTCTTCTACTTGATGCTATAAGACAACACTCATGTCAGTATGTGGTTTATGCTCTATGAAAATGATTCTGAACAATGTGCGAGACCCAGAGGAAACCCTAGTGTACTGCCGCTGTGAATTAATGGCGTGGAATCAATTTTTGACTTATGAATTCTCATGTCAAAAGACTGGAGATTTAGTGAAACTCTGTGGTTTTATTTTTCTTTTTACACTTTTTTGTCCAGTCAGTTGGATATGAAAAGTTATTTTTGTGTTCTTTCTTTCCATTCTGTTTCATAAACACAGAGGCAAGTTACACTCAAGATTTTCAGTTGTGTCTCGCTTTCATCTCCAGTTCAGCAGCTATAGTGGAAAGAGTATGCATCAGAGATAGAAAAGATTGAGAAAAGATGAATGCAAGGTAAACAGCCAGCTAGACAAAACAACTTCTTGACAGGAGAGAATTACGACAAGAACTACACCGCTGAGTGGAAAATATGTGGAAGCCGAGCAAGCAAGGGTTATTAAAATGGGGATGGATTAAGGATGTTTGAAGTACTCTTGTGTATTGTTACAGAAAAAATACATTTTTATCACAACCTAGATGCGCAGTAAATTTCTGAGGAAAAATTCTTTGTAATGTTCACGAATTCAGTTGAGATTACAAACGTGCGCTGTTGAACGCACACTGACAATAAGAAAACAGTACAGAGTTCCTTGCGTAAATGGAACCCATCTCTTTGAGTATAAAAAAAAGATACTAGTATAGAAAACACCCCTTTGGACTTTACAGTTTGTTAATATTAGAGTACATATTTCACTGTCACAGTTTTTGATGACCCAACGAACTAAGTAGACAAAGCACATGTATGACCCTTCGCAAGCTGAGATTGTACATAAAAATTTGATGCCACAGAAAAAGGGGAAGAATTAGTAATTTCGTGTTACAATATATAGGCAATAATTTCATTTTTTCACTTGTGCATAAGCTATGAATATATGCATGTTTCTACACAGATGCGCAGAGAAGATGATAGTTTTTATGTTCAAATTGATTTAAAGGGTTCTCTGACATGAGGTGCACTTGGGTATAGTGGTGTGAATTGACTTCCAACTGGGAACTTCTTGTTGTAATTAACATTTCAAAAAATTGAACGACCATGATTGCACAATAAATAACAAGTGGTTATAGAAAAAGGTCGACATTGGTATGATGAAGTTACTAAAGAGGTGAAAAAGTCGGGTGGGACGATTGTACATATGTTCTTCTGTGTACCGCATGGGGTTTCTCACAAAAGAAGAATGTAAAAGGACACTTTGGACGAGGATAGGGAATCACACCACTGTTACATCACCGCCTAAAATACTCCTAACAGTCCTAACCATTAAAATGCAATATGATTTCTCAAAAATGATGATTTAGAGATGAGTTCTCTGAGTGTGACTCACAGTCTCACACATTTTGTACACAATAGAAGTCAAGCTATGGCTTTAAAAAGAAATGTATAGAAAATTTCAACAATGTAAAATTATTATTTTTAGAAAAGTTAAAAATTGTATAATGCTGCGTTATTGCTTCTAAGAAAAGGCAAAAAGTCATTCCCAGTTGGTTCATATTTATTTTTAGTTCGACAAACATGCGAGCGCGCGTGTGAATGTACGGTGAATTCAAGATTAAGACGTATTCCGTTTATTATGCCTGAATGACACTTGAATTTTTCAATGCCTTGAAAAGATCTTTATTCTTTGCTGTTTTTATGCACATATACAGAGTCCCCAGGGGAAAGCTGGAAGAAAATTTCTGAAAAAAAAAACTACTTCCAAAACTTTTACTCTGGATGAAACTTGAGTGGATTATCAATTGAATCAGTTGTATGGCATCACTTCCACTACACATTCGTCATCCTTCACATCTATAATCCAGCGTTTTCTTCAAATATCCTGGATAAACATACGATATAAGAAATCCAACTTTTACCCCAAGTTAAAATTGATTCAACCAGACATCTTAAGCCAACCAGTAAAATTTTGCGTACATCTGCTAGATGTCCACTTTTTTGTACAAGTGTTCTCTACACCTTGAGGCAGAGCGACAAAGATAAAAAACGACGTTGTCAGAACGCATCTTTGAATCTTATATCCTAGTCGAGCTGTAAAAATACGTACTTTTGCCTGTCACCTCGTACATAGAAAATATAGGACTACGTTTGTATCATATCAATTTTTCAAATAAAAATAGAATAAGACATGTACGGTTGGAATTAAAGCTCCTTTCCGAGACACACGACATCAAGGAAAAAGCTCAAGAAAAAATTGCAAGGATCATCATCATCATAGGAAAATCCCAAATAATCACATAGTCATCCGTAAAAGCAGAAAAATCAACAACACCAAAAGCACCAAGGAATACGTAGAAGTCAACTAGTTGCTTCACCGGAAGAGCGGACTAGTCACATACTCTCGCTCACTTTAAGTCTCTCAGGAATCTCAGGACTTTTTTCCACTTTAGTCAACCACTCAAGATGGAGGATTCTTGTAACTTGTGCAGTGGGAACAGGAGCCAGAACAGCAGTAAAAATATGGGTATTGCTGGTATGAAGAGGCATAACCGTGGCCGACTGTCAATCACTGTCACCTCGGCGCTTTTAGCTATCATCACATCTGCTGTCTTCGCCCTGGACCTCTCACCTACTTATGACGGTAAGCTGAAAACCCTTACTAGGAAAGCTCTTCAAGTCTCATGCTATGCATTGCTCATCTATGTGGCTAGAATGGTTTTTTGCTTGATTTGCCTCTTAACTTTTATGCTTTAACTTTCAAGTACTCTGCATTGCTACGTAATGAGCCCTCTACATTTCATCATATATGCCTTGTCAGCCGGGAACGGCTTTAAAATAACAAGTACGAGTCATCCCATCTCACTTAAAAATCATGCATTTATTTACGTAGTTAAGACAAGAGCTAACCCTTTTCTCGCTCTTGAATGAATGCTCATAAATTTCAACAGTCTTTCATCAAAAACTTTTTTCCTGTTGAATGATATCTTTTAGAACAAGCATGTATCTTATCTTTGGTGTACATCTTATCATCATTATTGACTTTTTGTGTTCTTTCTCATAAATTGCCTTTGTGCACTTCAAAATGAAGCGTCTTTTGTTCTACACATTGTCACCAGCGATATTTTATGAGGAGAACAACTCCAAGAGATAATTCCACTAATCAACCATCAAAACTGGCTGCGCTCTAATAAAGCTTCTGTGGAAAGCATTTTATTATTTAAAAGTCTGAAGGTAAGGTTCACTCACAACAACGAATGCCTTCATAATCCTTTACAAATCAACGGATAAGAATGTAAAACCGGAGAAGGAAAGCGAACTAATCTTATCATTTTTCTTTGTCTTCACACAAGCCATCGTCATTAGACGAGCATACATGCCCCCATAAAGATTGGGCTTTTTACTATTACTAAACAAGTGCTGCATTTGGAATTACTTATATATAGCATAAAACATATAGGAAAAAAAATGGAATTAACGTATTATCATCATTGCGATTATTATTTTACCCGGTAGCATAATTGTTTTGTTCATAACCATTTTAATTATCTGTATGTAAAGAAAACTTGAGAGCATGTATGCATAGCCATTGAATATTGATGGGCAAGTAACATAAAGCCTTTTTGACTGGACGATGTAATATAGCTGTCTGTAGGGTTGTATCGGCATCATCACCAATATTAAATCAAGTTTCCATTTTTTGTGTTCTGCACAACTTAATATAGAAAAAAACTATAAAGTGATGGCCGCCACTCACACACTTCAATCTAAATATCATTAATTACACATTGTCTTTTCTACGATATTCACATATTATGCAGATAGAGGACCAAGTGGTTCGTTTAACTCAACAAATAATGGATTCATTGCTTTGATTGCCTTTGATAAGCGGCATCCCATCACCGACATCATGATATCTTGTTGAATTTACTTTGCTCTTACACGAAGGGGCAGAAATACGCCTTCGGCTATCGGTTCCCACTCAGCCAACATTTTAAGCTGTTTTAGCAGAGCTACAGAGGGAGATGATCAGTAAAAAAAAGAGTCACACATGCAAGCTAAGCTAGTATTCATGTCAGTTGCATTACGCATAACAACAGTGGCGCAATAAAAATGGACATTGAAGATCAGAGAGACCGGTAGCCCTACTCAGCTAGCTTTGTTTTGTCTGTGGTTTTTTCTTCTGGATAACATTTAATGTTGAAAGAATTGCCTGAGTCCTGTCCCGAGAATGCATCCGAGCATGGAGGTAGACTCACGAAAAGATATTACTCAACCTGTAGACAGCCGACATGACAAGGTTATACATGCACAACAAAATTGAACCAGAAGAACCACCATCACTGGAAGGAATAAAAAAACAGTGAATGCAAAAGAAACTCTCATCATCCATTTTCAGTTTTTTGCTTTCTTGGGTTTGGGCGATTAGTTGCTACTGCACATACAACAATCATGTCTTGAGAATACAAAGGTTGTGTAGCATCCATTGCAATAATAACATTTCAGGATTCTTTTCTTCCTTGCTTTGACTACTGTGCGTGCTCTTTATTCACAAGCTTTCTTCGTTTATCCACCAACTCGGAAATTTCATGGCCAAGGTGATTGTGGCGAATGCGATGCATACAAATTAGGTTGTTGTGTAGTTGTGGCTGACAGAATGCTTAGCGGTAAAGTAAACACTATAATGTACAGACATTCAGGGTATATTGCTGGCGGCTGCTGGTAATATAAAAACACGAATTACGTGCTTATAAACTAAATCTACACGTCTAGTGTCATTGTACTTTTTCCCTTTCTGTCAGTTCTTACGCACTGGAACAGTGGGACTCCCTCCTTGTCTCACTCTCTATCTACTTCCGTTTTTTGATGCCACAAAGTAAGTCTGTGATGTAATGACAACAATGAAGATCCGAAAGAGTCTTTTCTTAGTTTATTCCTTCCAAACAGAAACGTTGTATCTACTAGTAGTGCAAGCTGCGAATGTGTTTGGTGGATGGCATTCATTTGGTAGTGGTGATAGAAGGGGAAATGTAATTCAACAAAGGATTTGATGTTCTGCAAAGATAAGCTCTTGGTAGATAGATAATGTGACGTCTCTTGATTTACAAGAGCTTCGTCTTTCCTCTCTTCTGATTCTACTTCTCCTTTTCCCCGTACCTCGATTTTACTCCTTTCCCCGGAAATCCACCACAGTACTCAAAGTCTTCCTGAAAATACAAACAAGTAGCAAGAAGAGCTCTTGTTGTTGTTCTGCATTCTCAATGTTGTACGATTTTATGTGAAGTGAAAATTCCGTGGTTTTTACTTTCTAGTGGCAGTAGATAGGAAGGTAATGTGGAAGTAAAAGTGGATTTCAAAAAGCGGAAGGAGGGATGATATAAAAAAACTAAACTACATATTACACAATATATTACATAGTTGCATGCAAGCGCATGTACATGGGACACACACCTCAAGTGAAAAGGGAGTGAAATGTTTGCCGGGTGATGGGAGAGGTTGAAAAGGGTGCGAAGACAGAAAAGAGAAAATCTCATTTGAGAAAGTGCTACTGAAAGATAAAAAGAAGCTAGTTATTACTGCTTTAGATTCTTAGAATAATAAAGTTTGATGGCGGTAGCGAGGTAGGTACAGTGGTACAGATGATGGTACAAACATCCACAATATCCTTCCTGTGATGATTATTATGATAATGCAACTTTCATAGATGAGCTTCTCCATCAATGGGTGTACTTCAAATGCACAGAATTTTATTTTTCCAAATGCGAATACAAAAAGATGTGGAGGACATAAACTACTTCTCAAGGTGGCGATGGCAAAATGAAAAATTACACACAAACTTTATGCAGAATATTGATGCAGGTACTCTTTTGAAACATTTGGAGATGTTTTCAGCTTCTGGTTTTGTACGTGCATTTTAATCAGTTGCATTAGCTAATCCCTAATTTAGGCAAGGAAGGAAAACACAAAGAGTGATGTGAAGGAAATGAAATCTTTTATATGCATGACACGTCGTCGGTACAGCACACCACCAGAAATCCACCAATAGAGTTTATGTAGCCGCACAGTCGGAAATTCATTCAAATCATGCATGTGCATATAAATGCATGTCTTTTCCATCATCGTTTAATCCTCCCATTTCGAAACTGGAAGAGAGAAAGTGAACGAAGGATTTTTAGTGATTAGAATCCTGTCATGGTATGTGTGTAGGCAGGTTTTGTCAAACTCGGCTCGATTTTAGTTTAAGTTTAACCACTTTTGAACTTGTATATTTGTTGTGTCTGCATCTCTGTTGAAAGGAAAGTGGAATCAGTATGTCCCACTGCGCTTCTAATTTTAGGACATAATACAATGACATGCTTGCCTAAAAAGCGCTTTGAATGTTTTCTCTGATAATGGTGATGCAACGATGCTGAAGAGTGAGCGAAAGTATTGTGGCCCCACTATGGTATGGCAAGGGCGGCAGCAGCAGGATAGAAAGTACGCGTAATCTACCAGTCTAGAGCCACTTGAAAGAATCACGCAGGCAGTCAGGCAGACTAACCAACATTAAAGCTACCATCAACGCAACTTTATTTTGACTTCACATTTTATTAGGGTGCAATAATATAAAATGCTTGTAGGTGTTCGCCATTCATATATATCTATACAATATGCACTATTGTAGTAGGTAATATCGTCCACCTTATTTCCTTCCTCTGATTTCCACCACCACTTATTTGGATCGTATCTTGCTTGCTTCTATACATGTGTACACTTTCACCCACCCTCTTGTCGTGAGTATTGGCACTTAAAACGCGGTTTGGTTTCGTCTTCGCATAGCCTTCAACAGCCACTTACTTTCACGTTCTTCATGCTGTGATTTTCTCATTGCCTGCAAAAATGCTGTATATCATGAAACTACGTGTTTTATACTATTGTAAACGTATAGCATTTCGAGCGATGCGAATAAATATTAAGTAGAAAGTAAAAATGTCTCGCGGAAACACAACAGAATGCAAAAACCTCTCCGCTTCATTTTGTGGAGCGGATTTAATTAATTTAAGTAAATTAAATTTTGTGCCAACTGAATATGAAACTAGATTACAAGTGTATGTAATAATATTAAGTAAAATGCACTTAATTTTTTTCAGGAAATTTACTGAAATGTGAATTGTTTTGAGTCAAGTCGTGAGTAAAGTCGCAATGAAATAACTGTCATTTCCGGTGAATTACATTTCGTCTGTCGTTTCGCTTCGAAAAGTCTTTCAAGTATTTTATGTAGTGTGGTAAATTACTTGCTTCACAATTTCTCACTAGACCTTCTCTTGTTAACAAAAATTCAGGTCAGGCGGTTTATGAGAGTTTATGCTTGCTAAATTCTCTTTCATTGATTTGCGTCTTTCTACAGCGGATGTATATAGAGCATAAGTACGAAGGAAAATACGTACGTTTAGTGGGTTAACTTTAACATTCAGTTTGAGTGACAGAGAACATTTCTGTATTTTACGGTCTTTTCTCCTTAACTTTGTAAGGAAATGGAAATGACGCATTTTGCGGAGATGTTTCAGCCAGTGGGCAATTAAACAATTTATGTGCTATTATGTTATCTCAAAGCATAATTGTGATTGTGTGCATATCTAAGCATATAATAACAGTACCTACCTCCTATATATTACTGAGCAGCACCCTGGCACCCTTTCATAATATAGAACATAGTAAAACAGTTTAATTGGCGCAATTTATATTGTCATTTATATAAGTTTAATACTGTTCCAATTCAAATTCTTCTGTGTTGTTTCTGAAAATGCTGTCGAGGAAAAAAGTTTTATTACAAAGATGAATTCGGCTACTCTTCGTTTTGCACTTTTGTGTAAAAAAATACTTTAAAGGAAAAGGTATTTCAGAAGTATAAATTCATTCACTAATAAAATGTTTTGCATTTAATTGGTTTTATTGCATTATAGCAAATCAGGCTAAAAACTAAAACTGACGACCTGCTTAAAATTAAAGGTCTAACCACTGTTGGTGGTTGAAACGTAGTGTGGCATTACCTTCAAATAAATACAGACTTGACCGTAAATGCTTCCTGAATGTTCAATCTAGGCGGTCCGGATGTTTTAAATTAGTGCTTATCAACAGACTCCCTCAATGGCAAATGCAAATTTTATTTAAGTCTGGAAGAAGCCAATGAAATTTTGTATGCCAAGGAAAACATGTAATGCAGAACAGAAAGAGATATGTGAGTTTTCTCGTTCTAAATCAAGAAATCTTACACCAACAGCCATAAAACAACTGCTGCTCGAGGGAAAGGCTTATAATAACCATGTTTGGTTAGTGTATTACACAACATATTGTATTTGCTCGCATGAGAAGAGTCAAAGGAATGGAGACAGGAACGTACGTAATACACGTTGCACAACGCACCGAGCAAGGTTGTTTTATCTTGAGCATCTTGTTTCTCCACGGTAAACATCTACGTATGCATATGTAGCGCCAGTCGCCGATCGAAAACTCAACGAATCCCTAGAGCATGACAAAACGTCCACCAAATGTCGTATAAGTATGCATCATGTGGTCCGTTTTTTACGGTTTCGATTATTATAAGCACTCTGTGCAGCATAACAGAACGTGAGCAATATGCGATTTCTGGATTGTGTAACGGAAAAGTACTAATTGTGTAGGAGAAAAATGTAAGCAGAAGGATTTTCATCAAAATTTATGCGAATTTGCCACGCATTTAAAACTTAAAACTCACGAATTGTTTGTATTTAGCATTGTTTTGAAGAAATAATAATACATACGTAGTGCTGCTGTAGCTGGGTGCTTATTCCGTGATGATGTTGTAGTCTTATTTTTTGAGAATTTTTCAGAATCACTCGAGTGAGTTTATGGACATGATTTGGTGCTCCAATACCACTTTTTACGTCTTGTTAACTTTATGAAAGGAACAATGTGATGGTATGATTGCTGCTCGTAAAAGGTTTTTATGCGAAGGACAATTTTCCCAGAACTCATTTACTTTTACTTTTGTTTATTTTACTTTATTGTGGCTTGAAGGTTTGTTTTGTAAAGTAGGGTGAAGCTGCTGACCATATTGCCTTTACTGCTGGGCACTTCAATGTGCGTTTATTTTCAGTCACAGAGACAACGCAACAATAAAAATAATAACCGTTGTTGGTTTTAGTTTAGATTTTATTTTATTCATGGCAGTAAAACATGGTATCATGCATAAATTGCTATTAAAAAGGTAACTTGTTGGATTGGACTATAAATTAGGAATAATCTCCGAGTCTGATCTAAAACCATGCAACACATACATAGCCTCTTTGGCGTGGCTTGTGAGCCAGCGTTGCTTACTCGCAGACTACATTTCATTCGAAAATGAAAGTTTGCATGCAGACAACCATTAATTTGTGTTGGTGAGCCAGTATAGTTCATTTCCTCCAAAAGTTAGCGGCCAAAATCAAAGATATTTCTGATTAAAGCTGATACTTCTAACTTGAGCGTATATAGTTTAGAATTTGTGTTGTATATAGCGTACAATATATAAAACATTAGCATATGAACTTCGGATGTAGATATACCAACACCGGTAGACTTGAGCAAACTGGTATGAATATTATTGCCTCTCCATGATTTTAAGTGAAAATACAGTCACAATGGTCATACATTAGCAACTTCACTAGGTAGTTGGTGACAGAAATCGGATTCAAAGACTTTTGTTGCTCATGTTGCTGATTCTTGTCTGTTACTGTTACTACTAGTGCACACGACAGCTCGTAGTTCTATGGGATGCATGATGCATACTTAAAAATAAATTGCTACACATGTTTAAGCGCCTAGAAAATCATTCATCAATTTAGCGTATGCAATTGACAACATGCCTTTTAAAAAGAGAGTACTGAATTAGTTGTTGTCCTGATCAAAGATTATTATACATTGGAAAATATTTTGCTGCAGAGCTATTCACAATTCAAAACACAGTCAGTTATTTTAGTTCTAAGCATCCAGAAAATATGAATAGTCTCCTGAGAATTGAAAGAATGTGTGGTGTTAGTGAAAATAATTATTTTCTAGGAATTCTTCCTTGCGTACTTTAATGAAGATCGACTGGTTGAAAGGAAAATGCATAAATATGGCTTTTCTTTTGAATAAACGTCATTATCATAATGTGAAAAGCAAAATGATTTGTATATGCATGCAATAATCATCGTCATGTGGAAAAAGTATTTTCCTACCATCATGAGAAATGAAAAAACAAGTCGATGTGTGCGAGTCATTGAGAAACGTTTCTTTTGAATGGTATGTAATGGATGACGTTCATAGGGGATAATGAGATAAATCGAAGAAAGAAGAAATGCTCTTTGTAGTACATCGTATTCATAATAAAGTAAAAATAAAAATATGTACACTAATGCATTTCAACGGAATGAAAGAAAATGCTAATGTACCCATGCATGTGATGATTATGACAATCATGACGTATGTGATACACATGCGTGTCTGTCATAAAATGTGATGATATTCTTTACAGCCATGACAAGTCCTGACAAGACTTCACGGAAAAATGAGTATAAGAACTGTTTCATTTTATCCTTTTAGGCGACTTCCCATCAAAAACGTATGTGTATGTAACATTATTTTGTGTAGGTATTTGGTGGTTGCATCATGAGAAGAAAAATCAATTCAATGGAAATTTAGAACATGAAACACGAAGCAATGAAGAACACGCTAGAATTAGAATATACCTACTGGACGAAAACATAATGTCGCAAAAGCTTCCATTTGTGATTTAAAATTAAATACCTGCTATCCAATATTTAAAATTAAATATAGTTAAATAGAGTTATTAAATAGCGTTAACACAAGAGGTATTATTGAAAAATTTAAATGACCAGGACAGTGAATTCCAAAGTTTTGGATTTCAAATATATAATGATATTATGTAAAGATGTCTCATGACTCATGATGGTAGATAATTCTTTTAAATTTTTTTATTTTCGAAACTTCATCTAAAGAGCAGTTAATTATTTGGTAGTAGGTAATGCAATGGTAGATATGCCACAGTACACACAACTGAGAGTAGTTGTTAAAAATTCTGCATGCCTATGACTAAATGTTGTCTAAAATATCAAATTTCTCATGCCTTCAGTTGTTGTTGCTAGTATTGCATTGTCATTGTCTCTGTACACTATTTGGTGGGTTCCAATCAGGCTTATTTGTTGGGGACAGTAATTTGTGGTGCTTAATTCAGTACATCATGTATTGCCTATTTGTTTAAGCTCATGTAAATTGAAATGTGATATTTTTATTTGAGCCCTTTTATCCGAGCCCAAACGATTGAATGCTAAATGAAAATTTTTCGTTCTAAGCATTCATTTTGAAATCATGTCACAAATGATAATTTGCCTTCCTTTTAAGTCTTTGAAATAAGATCTGCTTTCATTGAATTCTCTCCTACAACTAATCATTTTGCTGAATATAGATTACATTTCTATAAGTAAACCTTTATATACATATATACAAGAATAAATGCTTTCACAAAAGACCCTGCAGCCATAAACGACTTTGAAAACTTGTGAGTTTCAAAGAGAGACGGTCTGTGACAAAAAATATTTGTGTGTCCCATGTTTTTCACCACAGCAAAACATTCGTTGTATAATATTATGTCTGTTTGTATTGACCAAAATGGAAGAAGACTTGTCAATAGGTGTCAATAGAACACGGAGAACATAACAAAACGACAACATCAACAAAAATGAAGCTGTTTGTAAGGAAAGGATTGTATCATCAGAGCCGTCATCCCTTTCTGCGTATAGCCCAAAAGAAGAGAGGACCCAGTTCCAGAAAAGGAATGGAATGACAGCTTAGTCACTGACAAGAGTATCTATTCTCACTACAATTTCTTTTGCAGAGCAAGTTGAACATATTTTAAGCTTGGACAAAACGAGATTTTCGATCAAGACTTGCATGCACTCATGCACTTTCAGATACTTATTTTACACACAGCGAGAAAGAAGCTTATCAATTACAAGATTAAAATTATCGGTTCGTTGGCACTTGTGTGACACGTCAATTCATTCATGTATCGACAAAGACGATTAGATGATACATCGTGTCAGAGTTTTTACATGAAGCCAAATGCATATACTCTTTGCATCTCATTTGAACCAGCCAGCTACAATCCCGAGAACCCCTTGTTCCTACTACTATTTTTATCCGTTTCAATATCAGAAAATAACCTGCAGCTATTTGGTCATAAAGAATGATATTATGATAAAGCAAACAGGAACCTGGCAATAGGAAGCAAGTTATTATAGTGAACGTGTTTAGCACACACCACATCATCTATTCAGTATTCACCAATATCATTTATAGTGGGTAGAAACACAAGAAGAAAAAAGAAACCTTCATCTACCCTGACATTTTTATCGGCTTGAAAATTCCAGACCTTGCCTCAAGCGTACAAAAGCATAATATACATGTGTATCGAAATCGAAACATTCAGACACACCTAAACACTCGACTCCCTTTCTCTCTGACTGTTATGCCATACGCATATTTACGGACCATTGTGGTACTTCATAAAACTTGCATAACATTTTTGCTCCCTCTTTTTCCTTTTCTTCTTCTCCATCTCAATTGAAATTCTTGATAGAATATTGAATTGATGTTGCATGTTCCAGGGAACATCTCTAATGTGTTCTATGTGTTCTATATGCTTTGTGCCTTCTTGTTTTTCATGTAGTTTGTGTGTGGAGTGCCTACCCTATACTGACTTTCGCTCTTTCCCTCTCACTGAACTTTGCCTTGACTTACTCATCATACCAGTATATCCCATGAAAATACCACCACCGTAACAGTTTTTGCTACTCACTCACGTTTAAAGTAAGTCAACTACAAGGACAGGTTTTGATCCTCTACAGAATCTTATTTGACTTTCGGTTTGGTTTCTCCTTGTGAATCCCGAATGTTTGCACTTCTTTCTCTGTTTTCTGTCTTCCTTTTCTCCCTGTATTAGTTTAGCGCATAGCTCAACACGCTTCTAATGTGAATGAGAGAAGCAAATGGCAAAAGAAAATGAAAGTGAGTTTCAGCCCGTAAGAACATGAATGTGTGTAACTATCATGATGATGCACCAGTCTACCTTCCAGAGATAATTCTGGGTTCAACTGTGCATACAAAAGTGTCTGATTCCCTGCCACCACTGCTGTTTAGATTGAGGCAAGGTTACATAATAATAAACGAGAAAAAAAGTTTGCAGGAACGGAATGAGGCTTGTATTATGAACATAGTTCGGTAATAGGAAAGAGAGATTGTATTTGTTCAGACATACATGCATACAAACTTATTTCTTATTTTGTTTTATCTGTAGTAAACCCAGAGAAAACTAATATCACCTTTATAATATCATAAATGCATTTTATAGAGCATCATATTAAAGGAGGTATAGTGAAGAACAAGGAATGTGCGTATGGATAGTGCAAATACTTATATGCACACGTACAGCATTTCTAGTAGAAAATCTAAACGAGAGGGGGTTTCTTTCTTTCGTTGACTTTTCCTTCTATGTGGATGGGGAAACCAAGAGGGAAAACGCAATGTTTGCTCTTGTGAGTGCACACACACA
This sequence comes from Willowsia buskii, assembly GCA_034700685.1. Lineage (NCBI taxonomy): Eukaryota > Metazoa > Arthropoda > Collembola > Entomobryomorpha > Entomobryidae > Willowsia > Willowsia buskii. The sequence goes on from JAQIXW010000302.1 coordinate 29,570, forward strand.
TAACACTGCATCATAGTCAGAAAAAGAATAAGAGAATGAGAAAGAGAGATGCAATATGTCCAGAATCTCTATCACATGGAGGAAAGATGAACCCGAAAATCCGAAGAATCTTGAAGAAGGCACACAGTACAACAGACAGGGTAACCTTGCACTAACACTCCAGGATTTTTGTTCTTTTCCTACCTTTTCGGGTTATAATGTGCAAGTCATAGAAGAATATTAAGTTATAACATATAGATATGCAGTAAGTGGATATAGCTGTTGTGACTACCTTTTTAGTGTTATCAGATCTATCTTAGCCTGTTCATGTATTCACTTGTGCGGGGAAAATGTACATGCATGTAGAAAGAAATCGCAATCGGATTGTGTGTTGTCTTGTCTTTTTTCATTTGTGTCGAATGTTTTATGTCCTCATTTATCAAGAAAGAAGGCTGAAATATGAGCTGATGGGAGATGGATGAGACTCTCCAGCGAAAAGAAAGACAAAAATCTGAGCTCAATGTTATTCCGATAGATATATATTTTGTTTCTCAAGTAGACAGCGAACAGCATCCAAGAGTGAAATAGCGCAGCAATACATTAGTGTTTTTATGACTTTATATTTATACCTTCTTTGCACTCACAAATTCTTCTCTCTAGAGAGAAGGAGAGAAGCTTTTGAAATATAAAGCCAATTTTGGCTTATAATATTTTTTATGAATCCAGATATATTAACGATACGAACGGGAATATGTCATGTGGGCGAACTGAAAGTCGTATGACCAGCGAGCGAACAGCAAACAAAAAATAATGCAAGCAAATCTCTGGATGAAAGCTCAAAACTGTCGATTCTCCCTGCATTAGTGGCAACAACAGAAACAGTCTCGAAAAATCGGCTCGAATGTATAATGTAAACATTTCAAGAGCAAAAATAATATGTTGATGATGATGATGAGCTAGGAAAAATGGGTTTGCTGATGGAGTCAGAGTGAACAGCAGACGATATAGAGTATTTTTTTTACATCGCTACAAGAAAGGTTTTACAGCTTTTGTGCGCAACTTTTTTTTTATCTCATAGCCAAACAACTGGATTTATGAGGAGATTTTTCCCGGATTATATTTTCCCTTATTGGTTCTTAAAGATAGGAATTGTGATAGATTGACACTTATTTTCCAAGCGAATCCAACATATTGTGTGACAGATATAGATTTTGTCTCACTAAAGTATAGTTTCACTCCGGCTTTAAAAATCCATCCTTTTTCTTGTTCTATTACTGGCAAACTGCTTACCTATTTGTTCACCAGTTTCAGGACATCCATTTCATGCATGTATTTGCGTGCAGCTGACATTCATAGATTCTCCTGACGCGCTTATAAAATACTTATTATGTTGTACGTAGTTCTTTCAAATTCTGTCCCAGTAGGATTTACCCGTCTGTGCAAGTGAATATGTATCTATCAATGAATAAGTACGTAATGGCAACCAACGGGTTTACTCTGCTGAATCGGCTGGAATGTCAGTTCTGCTTAGTAGACACAAGGAAAACTGTGCCCAGGGGTGCAATTAAGGTCGAGTAAAGGGTTTGCTCCTCTGGTTGCTCTTGCATAAATTATATGGATGACCAATCGCTTTTTGTTCCTCCATTATTACAATGGAGCATTTCCTGTTTTACTTTTTTCCTTAAACGACAATGACAATGACGACGAAATGGATGATTCTTTTGGGCTTCTAAATACTTCAGTGGTAATGCTCTTACTGCTTCCTTCCTTCCAGCACAGGGAAATGCTTCATTCCCGGAGAAAAAAAGTGTAAGTTTATGAGCTGGAAAACATGACTCATTGTCCGTAAAGAGCTATTTATTTTTGAGATGTTATAATAATTTTTTGTTGTGTGCTTTAGTGGTATTGTGCTGGATAGAAAAGAAAGAGTTGAATTCGAGGGTAAATTTATTGAACAACGAAACTGGTCATTTGTGAACAGAGAGTGAGACCGAGCAAGTCCATTTAGTTGAATGATTTACGCTTACAGCTTCAAACATTTGAGCGTAATTTCCTTCCGTTTTTTCCACATCTTTTGTTTCAATATATTTTATTGTTATGTACAATGAAGTCGTACAGTTGGCTGGAATGTTGCATTCAATTAACAGGAAATGGCTTGTCTGTATGGTTTTTTCGGAGCAGTATAATAATTAGCGAGTGGAGAGAAAAGCTCTTTGTTGTATTAGCCCATCTCTATCATTAGTCTTCATCTTCTTCATAGAATTTTGTGTATGGGTTCTGGTAGAGTTGCAGTCACTTCCAGCTAACTATCGTCATTTTGGGGGTTGGTGGAAAGCACATACGCACGTATGGAAGGAACAAAATGTTCATGCTCTATAATTCAATAGGCAGATTATCAGGAGAAAAAGTGTTTTTGACAATGTCACTGGAGATTTTTTGTTTGTAAAAGTCAACTCATGAAACTCATACGTTTTGAAGGAAAAAAAGGGAGTAAAAAGGGGAATTTCTTTGCTCACGTATAGTTTTTTGGGAGCTTTTTAGTTCAGGAAACCCTAGAGAAGCAGCATAATAGTATTGAACACAGTGCTTACTTACAGCTTTGTGTCAGTCAGCTCGAGCTCTCTATATGATATACGGATTGAGTGGTTAGATTGACATTGCTAATACTTTACAAATGGTAAGTTGACGCAACCTGGTCTGCTCTAGTGAAGCTGAAGCTGGCCTTCACAGCAACTCTGTTAGTATTATACTTTGCACTCCCCCATTTCAAACACCGCGTAGTTTCTATTTTCTCCTCGTTGAATTACTAGAGACAAAGTGGTGGTGGTGGAAGTAAAAAGAAGCAGAGGAAAAAAAGAATTGAATGGGTGATGCTGCTTCGACTCTGCTACATCATCATTGTTTTTGGGGGACGATGTTTCACCACATTTATCCAAAATACCAGGTCGAGTTCAATTTTTCAATGCATTTTTTCTCTTTCATTGCTTATTACTGGGACAGCACGGGAAAAGCGAGTTTTCCTCTTTCTCCCCTGCTTCCTTGTTAAGTGTAGAGGAAAACTGTGTAGAAAAGTGGTAGCGAGTGAAGGTGGAGGAAAGGGGAATAACTGCTGGAGAATGATGTGGAAGTTGCAACATGGATACATATTTACTACTTTTTATACTTTTACTTTTATTATTATTACTATTAGGCCAGCATGGAGAACCAACTTTGAAAGTGCATTCACCAAGAATCAAGTGTTGAGCGAAGGTAATGCAGAATGGCAAATATAAAAGTGACAGAGCAAGAGTAATAGTGGTAACAGACAAAGTCAAACCTTTACAATGTGTAGGGAAATAGAGCTCATTCCATAACCAACATCACGACCGTCACCCCTTAAACCAGAAAAAGTTTTTGAAAGTCAAGCAAATATATTACTACTTTGGGCTTTAGCTTCCAGCAGAGGAACATACAAAAAAATTCAAAATTGTTTGCATTCCACCTATTCAAACTCGAATTGATATTTTGAGAATACATGGGAGAAAATATAGAAAAGCTACATAGTAATTTTATGTAGAAAGGAGACATGTCTTACGACAACGGGGAGATTTTCAGCTGCAGTGGAATGAAGTTTATTAGAAATAATGTGGTCTAATAGCACATCTATTCTCCCTACTTCGGCCATGCAACTATATACGCAAACCTACTTTCATTGACGTGAGTCGAAGGGAAAATAAAGAGCCTAATTTTTGACGGATTTAAAGTGCCCAACACCCTCATCCCGTACGACAGCTAACAACTACTTACTCTACTATGCATAATATATAATAGTACACACTATTTTGCGTAAAGTTTCACAGGAGGCACACGCCAGCCAGCCCATTTAAGTAAATAACAAGTGAAAATAACATGCCTATAAACTATACTTGCAGTAATGCAGTCAAGAAAAGTCAACATTCACTGAATGAAAGGGTTGCACCCTATTTGTTTTAGTTTACCTCTCTCACAAGCTCATTCAACTCGACAACAGTCGTTTTTGCTATCTGATTTTGTCAAAAAGCTACTCTGCTCACTCCTTGTCAATGAGTGTCTTTAGTGTTAGCTTTTGTATGAAAACTGAAATCAGTTCATATTCACAAAATGTCATGATGGAATGTTGTGCATGCAACTGTTTGCCTCTCTGCTTTCCTGCTCGTTTATTTTCATCCACTCCCACTACTCTTATCATTCTCAATTACAATAAGACTTGCTCGACGTTTATAATGCAAAACTTCAAATTGTTCCTTTAGAATGTGTTTGAGAGATGAGTCAATGGAATCCTTATTACGATTATTATGAGCGAGGAGGTGAATGAGAGCATGTTATGAAAACGACAAGATGGAAAGAGAATATGGGAATTACAGTAGTAGTCTCAGTCATTGAATGAATGTGATGGTGCTGATGATCATGTTGCCTATTTGCAGGAAGGATTTCAACAAGCCTCTCATTGCATTTCTCATTTTCTCTTTTTTATATGTCCTCTTATAAGACTTACCTTTTCTGTATGCATACATTTTACATCCCTTTTCTGAGCTACACATTCTTCATTCTTTTTCTCATTCCATTTTTCTGAAACGAGCAGATTTTTCTTGTTCTCTTGGAACATGGCAGTTTCATTAAGCACAATCTGTATGCCTGATGCATAGATAAGTCAGGTAAAGTGCTGGTGACGATATGACTTGTTGACGGAGAGGGTGACAACAATTCTACAAGTAGTACGCGTAACGAGTTAGTACATAAACAAAATTTCTCAGAATCTCTGAATATTGTGCATAGTATAGAGTTTTGCTTCCAGATCCAAAGTAGTCAGAGACAGTGTTGATGGAAGAGAAGCAGTAGTAATAAATATAATGATGGAAATGAAACGCCTTATTGTAATAACTAGAGAATGGGAATTCCTCACTTAACTTAACCAAGTCTTAAAACAAGACGAGGAGGGCATTTTACTTTCCTTCTACGTTCTTCCTGTATATGACTACCATTGTGAATTGTGATTATCTGGATGTATGACGATGATGATCATCATCATGTTGCTCCATCCTATTCCCTGGTTTTGCCGTTGGTTTACTTGTACTTTCTGATACTAATACGAATATGCTAGTTAGGAATTTTCTGGGGATAAGTAAAAAAGGAGGAAGAGCCACTGGTTATGGTAGTATTGCAGGAGCTTCTTATAATAAAAATAATCATGATAATAATAATAATTCCAACTCCAGCAGTTTTAGTAGCACTCCTTTGTAATAATAAGTGCATGACACAGTAGTGGTGTTTAAGTTTTAGTATTATATGAGTCTACATAATATGTAGGTATGTATATGTTGTGTCTTTCCTATAAAGAAATGTAGTCTTTTTCGTGGTTCGCTTGCTTGTAATAATAGTGGCAATAATCTAGTTTCTCCTACGATCCCTGCTTGTTTTAGTACACTACTATCTGCCATAGCATTGGTGGTGTACCTATTTGCTCACCAGAAATTCCACTAGATTTTCCGAGAGAATTCAGTTGTCCTTATTTGACAGAATAATTTGGTTTATGTATTTTACGTGCCTTTTGCTCCGAAAACAGAATGGAGGAAACTGACAATGGACTTACATGGACATGTCACTAACCGATTTGAATAATTCTTTTTTTGTTGAATAGAGCATTGTCGAAAACC
>JAQIXW010000303.1:0-35209 GCA_034700685.1 Willowsia buskii
ATCTGCTCGTTGAGGTAGACGTCTTGTGCATTTACGGCAAAAAGTAAAGGGAAATGTTTGTCGATGATATAAGGCTTCAAATTATGCAGTACATAGGAAAATGAACACTTTTATTGAAAACAAAGTTTGATTCCAATCGTTTTCCAAGAAAAAATTTAAAAAAGACGACAACAATTCTCTTACATCTGTATGCATAAGAATTATAATGCGACTCCGTGCAGTTTTCTTGAAAAATGCTTTAAATGTCAAACACTTACTGTATTACATAAAAAATCTTTTTTAAGGTAACTGTTCATACGAAGCTAGAAATGTATCGAGTTTTTATATTAAGAACAAGTTCAAATGCCTAGCTAAACTTTCTGCTTTTCTTATATTTTAATGGCTTGTTGTAATATGGAATTTGAAATTACGATTTCAATATTTGACTAAAGGAAATTATTGATATGTGGAAATGGTACTATTTTTTTGAATTCCCTTATAAATGGCTGAAAAAATGAATTTTATTATTTAAAAACGTCAGAAAAAGTGACTGGATTAGGCAATTGAGAAATTTTGAAATGGCTCCTCACATTGTATTTAAAATTGTATTAATCAGTTTTAATGGCTTTAGTATTTTTAATTGTAACTAAAAATTAAATCTTAAACATTCTATCTTTTTGTGACAATTTTCAAACGAGTTTATACCATTTTGGAACAGGGTAAAGGGCAGGGCAGGGCAGCTTTAGCTGCCAATTTCAAACTTCTCAAAATACGCTGTCTTGAAAAGCAAGTATTTTATCCTGTGGTTGGTCCAAATGAAAAACATGTGATGAACGGAGTGTATTTTTATGTACCGTCAGTGCACCGTTCGCTTCTACGCCAAAACTATCTAGTATTTATTTCTATTTATGTACCATATAACATTAGCAGTAAAATATTTTATAATTGATATATTATTGCAGCATTGCAAATTATTTTGCGTTTATTCCCATCATTTTCTTTAAAATCAATACCTTCCAAAACTCTAGATTCTGTGTAATAGCTGGCGTTTTCTTAATCACTTTTTGATCGTTTAATGAGAGCTTCTTTCCTCTTTTATGTAAATCCTTTGTTTGTAAATTTTCTTGATCTGTACTGCTTGTAGACCTTTTGACAATGCATTTTCTCACTCCAGAAAATTGATGATAAGATATATTCTCAACTATAAAGCAAATAAAAGCCGATAAAAACATAACTCCACAAATCAAGAGAATGCCTAGAATATCCGGAAGCCAAATCTTGTCTCCCGCGATAACTTCATTTGGATCCGGATCCAGTAGTGGAATCTTTGAAATAAGTCTTTTCGCTAGTTGCATCCTCTGCATCCATTTGTCCAGTAGTCCGCTCTCAATCAGTTTTTGATAAGTCTGCATCATCCAGTGCCTATTCACTGTATACATTTCAATGAAGAGTGGATTCGTGTTTAAATGTTCGGGAAGTATGTAGCAATGGGCCCGTCTCATATGATATTGCTTCGCGATAGTATCCTCAAAGATGAGCAACTCAGTTGTCGCTTTCTCTGGGGAACTTTGAGATAAATATTTTCCAGTGAGAAACTTGCCAATTACTAAAGATCGGCTGTATCCGAAATTTATTTCATGAAAACTTGCATTAAGTTTTCCCAGAAGTCCCTTATCCTTAAACTCATCATAAAATTGCTTCCATGGCGACATAAAGACTTTGCTATCCCATAAAATCCTATATTTAGCAGACAAAATATCTTTAAGTGATTCAAATGGGTGAAACTGCTCAGGTACAGTGAGCGTACTCATAATTCCGTTTCCATAAAAATTGCACACAAATATTCCCAAAAACTGGAGCAACACGCAAAAATATATTTTGGTCATGTAAATTTGTCCTGAATTTCCGAGAAAGACTCCGACACAGTCAAGAATTTGTTTTGGGAGGAAATTATCAGCACTCTTTCCAACTCTGTAGAAGTACACGGCAAATGACATAACTGCGGTTAGTGTAGATATCCAAATTATCAAAGTAAAAGGACACCACCAGGGCAAAAAATTAACTGTAAGTTGCTTGCTTGACTTGTCATGATTTATACAATATATCAAATTTGTCATTTGGTGCTTTGAAAATTTCAGTCCTGTATATCGCCAGTAATATCCAAGAAAGCTTTTGTAGAGGTCTGGATAAAATATTAAGTTTTTTATGTACTGTCCAAGCCGTGGTCTCCTCAAATTCACTGTAGGGTCATTTATATCGAATTGCGTCAAGGAGATGTTGTGGATCCGAGATAGCGAAAGCGTGGACATGACTTGTCCGTTGCAAACATTTAGTTTAAAAATTGTGGGGGGATGTCGCGTGCAAAAATGCATGTCCTTTTTATACATTTCGAAATATCTAGGCTCCGCGAATATTAGTGCGTTAACTTTGCGACCATTTACTACCCGAAAGTGTCGTCTGTGTACAATCAGCGGATTGCTAAGTTTTCTCATAGCTGCGATATCAAAGACTCCATATGGTTTAGGAAAAGCTGAGCAGTAGCCGTTGCAAAGAATTTGGTATCTGGTTTTGAATAAACTGCCAACAGAAGGAACCGCGTAAATCAAGATTTTTAATGCGGGGTAATTTATGAGCGCTTGAGGTAGTCGTTTGAACATATTAGTACGGTGCTTTTCCAATTCGCGGACTGGGACTATAAAAAGTGTGGTTGGGTACATGCCTACCACATAAAAAGCGTAAATGTCTTGAACCCGAGGGTCGCTCAAAGTCTGGTAATTTACTAGTACGATGGTAAATGGCTGTGCAAATCTATGCTTGTTGTCATTCTTTACAAATTTTTTAAGGCGGGTATTAACAATTCTATATGTTACTGAAAGACTTATAAACTCTATGTCAGAAATCGAAGTATTCCAACAAAAGAAGTAAATGTCGTATATATTTTCTGATGTGGATAATGTTTCCAAAAAGAAATTTAAACTTTTTTCCAAGGCCTTGCTCTCCTGATAACTGTTTTTGTGGGAGACAGAATGCCCAATGAAGAGCAATATGGTTACTGATACGCACCCCGGGAGATACATTTTTGAAACATGTTCTTTTAGGTCTTCTGTACGTAATACTAAAGCTCGTGACAGAAGTTCTGGCAACTTGGTAGACATCACAGTGGGATTCTAATTATTTTAAATGCTGTCGTTTCCTATTTCCGCACATTGTTTTCTTAACTGGGTGATATTATACATTTCAAAATTCAAGGAGCAGCCTTATGAGTTTTGATAGAAGTATGTAGGATGGAAATAAGGAAACGATTTCATATAAAGCTTGACAACCTCAACTTTAAAGGGTACAAAGAATTTGCATACAATTCTAATGTAATTACTTTATTAGTTATAGGATAACTTACACAGAATTTTTGCAGGCAGGCAAAAACGCAGGCAATTTATGCATCAGAATTCAGAACAGATAGTATTTTTGCAAGCACGTGTAACATTTGTAGCATCCAGGTATGCATTAAATTTGTTGGATGGTACATTTTAAAAGAATTCCTAATATATGTTAAATTCATCCCATTCGTCAACTCCACTGGCCGTGTAAATGACGCATTCATCTTTATCAAGCAAAAATATTGAAAAAGTTTATAAACATTTGGCACAAAAATTGAAGTTTGCAGAGTTGAATTATAATACATCATGATTTTGAAACTTGTGGAAAAGTACAAATGATTGTACTTCACTACTTGAGAAGGCTCATGTTGCTTTAATACAGAAGTAAGGACGACTTTAAAATAACATGTAAGTGGCATGTCTAATTTTAACATAACATAATATCATGCCATGTATTTAGTCATACAATTAAAAAGCGGACAGTCTTGTCATAATACAACATACACATTTTAAAGCCTATTAGTCAGCTTTGAATTATGAGAACCATACAGACAGATGCAAGCACTACCAAAGATACACCTACGTTGCATTAATAAATTAAAAAAACATTGTTATTTAAAAGAAATGTAGTCTTAAAATTTTGCTTTAGAGTCTGAGAGGTCTGCCTGTCTAATAGAATATCTGTACTAAAAGATGTTTGGCATTAAATATTTTACATTTTAAGCATTTTTTATAGGCAACTACATCATAATTCGTTTTTGGTGAGTACGCAACCGGGAAACGATAGAAACTGAACTTGGGTAGCTTTGACGACTATAATTTATAATGTAACATTAAAACTAAATCTTTGGCAACCACAAAAGTAACTGACGTCAAATAAAATTGATGATTAAATTTCTAGTATCTAAAGTATCTGCTAAAGTATCTTTAACAGGTCTGGGAAACGCATTGTCACAAGCTGCCTGACTGTGAGATTTTGAGAAATAAGATACAATTAGCATGAGAGAGTCGTTGTGGCATCTTCTAATAGTAAGTTGAATAAGCAATCTTCCATCCTTCCTTAATACACAAATTTAAAATATTGGTATATTTTTTAAGTTTATTGGGCCAATTTGTGAGAGAAGGCGGGATATAATTTTTTTCATCAGAAAGATGCCAATGCTGTTTTGCGTTCTCGTCTTCCTTGAAGGCGTTCTCAATTTAATTTGCATGATAATATGTGAATATTCTCAATACAATGCTGATTATAATTTTGGTCTGCTGTGCATTTATGTCTTGTTGAGATGCTCAATGAAATTTTTTTGAATTCTTGCTCTTGTTGAAGTGCAATTATAAGCATTATTGTATTGCTCATTGTATGATTTCGTTTAGATAGTTCCTATGTGTACAATGGACGATTTTTGCAAGGCAGTGCTGATAAGCTATTATATGAAGTGACAAAAAATTGACAAAACGTTTAGTTTAATTGCAGAAGACTTTATTTACAACTAGACTACCATTGGTAATGTCTTATTCATTATCTGGGACATGTTTTTTATACATATCTAACAAACAAGTTATTTTATGTGCTATAACATTCAATGTCCACATAATTCATTAAACTAGAGTTAACAAATTTATTCAAATGAATTAGCTTATTTATTTCATGTATTGTATGTATTCAGCATATCGGTAGAAAACATTTATCGTTCTTAAAAAACTTTTCAAAAAACAGCATCCCAAAAACGCACCATCCTGAAGATAGGCAAATAGATGGGCATGCTATCAGCTAAGCACGCTTCATAATAAGACGCCACAAAAATATAGCAAACGCAATAATCAACGTTAGCTTCACCGATTTTGAAAGAACCATCCAAAACCAATTTACTGACTTAACAACGACGCTCATAAATCATATAGACACTATTTCTATGACAATATTTCCATAGTCTCTTCTTACCTTGAAGGAAAGCGTGATACTCTTTAGTGCTGTAATAGTTATCCCTACCAATAATTTACCAATAGAAATAAGAAAACCCAATTTACACCTTTAATCAAAATATCTACTATTCTAATTCCAACATTCTTCCATTTACTTAACACGGGCACCAGCACCAGGTAAGTCGATACAGCTTCAAACAAAGCAACAAAAATTTCTACGTCGCAAGCAATAACATCTCAAAACTTTCCACAAAATTTGGTGTATAAATCAAAGATACGAATAAAACTTACATTGCTTTAAGCGTAAAATTTAAAGTCATATTGTGAATCAGTGTAAATTACGGCACCTTAAACCTATGCTGTTACATCATGTTTTGATTTCAACTCATGTGACTTAAAGAAAAACGGTATTAAAAAGGCAATTAAAATAATGCTCTAGTAAAGCAAAATCCCTTCTAATTTAGAATATATACTTTCTAAAAGTATTTCATTACTGGAGTGAAATAATATTATCCAAACGTCTTCCGTGATTTTTTACTTACCGAACTTTTTTAATTGATGAATATATTTTGCGTATTTAAACAGCTCTTAAATGACTAAACCAAATGCTAACGAATACAAACATTGTGTTATCACCTGATTTGCTATGTGAAAATGGCACATTATAAGGTAAGTTGTTGATAAGAATTCAAGGGACGAAAACTTAACTGATCCAATAGTAAGTTTGTCTAACAATATTGTAAGACCTTATACTAGCACCAACCAAGAATCATTATTATCATTTATGTAATTGTTATGAAATAATCATTTTGAGATGATGCTTCATAGGAGCGATATGGCCTAGACTCTTGTGGGACAAATAAAAGGCAGTCATACAAGGACTGAAAGTTTAAAAATATCAGCAAAACTTGCACATTCTAGTGCTGCGTCGTTAGAAGTAGCAGTTGGCACCCCTTAAATTGTGAAATTTCGGTTGTGCAAATAACGAGCATTGATTTCTAACGGAGTCCCCATTTACAGACACAAAACATTTTATAGAGGGTTGTTGTTCATACTTTGGGAAATATTATTACAAGTCGTGTAGAATCACACGCATACGCAGATTACGCATGCATTTTTATCACATAAAACCAATATAGCACAAAGGTACCGAAATACAAAATACAATTGTATTTAAATGCGTATATCAGATACTCAAGAGTATTTGAAATACATTTTGTCCGGAACAGCATTTTGTATTTTGTATTTGAAATACTTTCTGAATGACCAAAAACTACTTCAAAATACATGTGGATTAATTTAGCCTAATTTTCTTTCTTTTGCCGAAAATGGAAGCAAAAAGTGTAAAATGCACACAGAAATATAAAAGAGTGATGTATATATCGCAGACTTAAGGATCATGTCTGAGTTATTTTCGATCATTAATTTGTACAACCACCACCATCGTGAATTATGTCATATTATGTATCTGCAGCACGCCATCAAGCTATCTAATACACATGACAGACTTCATAAAGTCTGCATGACCCAATAGGTATTGGGAGGGATTCTGGCACTGATGGCTGTTTGATGAGTACATTAAGACTAACCTACGATCATCAGAAACGTTTCTAGGAACACTCCTAAAGCAGATTACTGCTTCCTCCTCCTTCTTCCGCCCACCATCATCATTCCCTTTGCATTTCACCGAAAAGAAACTCCTACGAGCACCCGAAAATCTGTTAACTAACTATACCTGAATCACAATCGGGAAGCTGTGTACAAAAGTGCATATTGATGCGGCTTTTTCAAAGCTATCTCAATTGGACCTGAATATGTCCAATGTCAGGGATGACAGAGCAGTACTTACTTATGATCTTGTGATCGTGCTCAATCTGCTCCTTTCAAAAAGAACCCTGCCATTCGCCATGAGTTCTGAATATCAAAAGATATACACTGACAAGTCGGCACATTTCATAACTTTTATTTTCCTTATAAGTTGGTTGATTAACATATACAGATATAATAGAAGCGTGTTATAGTAAAATTCCCAATTAATAATTACACCACTACGAGCTACCGTCTGATTCAGACAAGAAAACTTAACACAGAAAGAATTACAGTAAGGTTTGTTTTGAGTAAATGTATTATTCGAATAGAAAGTAAGCAATATTGTCTGCAGCAGACTACCACGGCCCCCACCTCTCCGCTTTCCTTTGCTTTTGTTTACTTTCTTACTCCCCGGCTTTTTTGTCGGCTTACCGCGACTGCGACTACGACCTATGCGGTTTGGAGAGCGTGAAGGTGAGGATGATGATGATGATTCCTCTTCATCAACTTCTTGTTCTTCCACCCCTTCGCAACGCCGCTTACCGCCACCGTCATCGTCATCCCCGTCACTCTCTCAAGGGCGCCTGGTACCACGTCTCTCAGGTGGTGGAGCTGGGGATTTTTCCCTGTCATTATCCACCCGTGCCGGGCCCAATCCAATGAATCATTATTATTCCTACGACGACCACCGCCACCCCTTCCACTACCGGATCCTCTACCACTACCACTTCCTCTTCCTCTACCTCGTCCGCGTCCTCCACCTCCCCCTCCATCACTTTCGTCATCCCTGTCATTCTTACCTTCACCAGTTCGTGTACCACTAGCAAACGTGACTCGTTCGATGATCCCCTAGTTTAAATAATTGAAAAACAAAACTTAGTGAGCATTAATACTAACACTGTAGCAGTGCGTTTTGGTATTACTTACCGCTGGAAGGTGATTTTCTCGCAGTTCATGTCTCTCCCCAGCGCGTAGCTGAATATTCCGCCACTGAGAAGAGAAAGAAGCACACACCCCTGGTTGCATCAGCATCTTTGGGTGGACGAGACTAAGCATTTCAAACTCCCTACACGGTTGGTCATGTGCAAGGATTCGTTTAGGCGCAAAAGGATCTATGACATCTGCATGTCTCCTTCCATAGTGTCTCTCCATTTTTGCTTGATGAGAAAGGCGAACACCACAAGTCTCTGCCTGGCACAGGTTTGGAACCAAGGTGGTTTCCAACCAACCAAGGTGGTTTTCAACCAGCCAAGGTGGTTTGGAACAGGTGATGGTAGTCCCGGAAGTGGGCGTCAGCTTGTTTGCTGTTAAGATGCGTTAAGGTCTGGTCGTTACACAATGGACAAGAATTGGCCCTTAAGCTTCCTGGAAGAAGGCTTTCGATGTATAGGTAATACGCTTGTTTGGTTGGAAACAAGTGCACCCGTTCTTCTTTTTCACGAAACACAAATTACAAATTAGGACTGCAGTTAAAAACTGTGAATTGAATTGAAGGTGTAGCTCCTTCATTTAGTCACATTAAAATCAATAATCAAATCAATCAGTAGCTCGTTCAGTGATTGGACACATATTAAGGGTAATATGATACTTACTTTGCAAAAACTCGTTTCGTCTCTCTACTGTAGCCTCAACACATTCATTTTGAACGTTTTTTAAGCAACAATATGCTCCATAAGCTTCAGTAGCGTAGGTCTCCAGCTGCAATAAAATAAAATATTTAGTTATTTTAAATTAAAAAGGAATTATCTAGTGTATTCAATAGGAGCTATGATGTAAAGAAGCCTATTACTAACATGACTAAAGATGAAACTCGGATTCTATAACAGTCCTTGGTCTTCTCCCGGATCTCCCATGATGACGATGGCTTCCCTCATGTCGACTGGAGCCTCCTCTAGATTCACGTCGTGCAGGCCTTAATTGGGGTCCACGATTAGGCTTTAGCAAAAAATATAATTTGTTGGTCAACTGGAGTGCTTAACTAACCAACTAAAGCTACCCTCATGCAGTATTACTGGTGAAACTGACTAAAATATAGGTAAACACATACTTAATTCATTGATAGACAACACATAATAGAGCTATGTGATGATAAAATTATCATGTAAAGCCAAAAATACAAACATTTTTAGACTGGCAGTTTGTTGCTTCTTTAGACACGCAAAAGGTTATTGGAATGGAATGACCAATTCTTATTTTACTAAAAATACAATCCATTTTACACGTGGAGATAAATTTGTCATCACTTGCTTAGTATGTTTATGATTTCGGTATACGTTCGAAGCATACGATTGTATACTTGGGCAAAAAAGAAAGCCATGTAGTGAAAAATGCCTAAATTGACATATTTATTTATTTATTTTATGGTAAATTGACATAAAATATCATACATGTATAAATATTTGTTGTGTAAGTTTCCATATTATATATTCTTATAGATTTTGTGCAAATAGTATACACTTGAGTTGAAACTTGAAAAAAGATTAGTCTTTTTTAAAATTTTGCACCGCATAACAATCCATTTAGTTAAAATGCTTTAAAAGCTAGTTCTTAAAATGTGAGATGGAAAACAAAGAATGATCCCCATATTACTTAAAGTGAACTTTAAGAGCATTTCTTATGCATTGCACAGATTGTAGTTAAGATAGTTTTGGTGCTCCTTAATTAATAAATATATATAATTACTGTTTAAAAAGAGATTTGCAGGAACTATAAATATGACTACAATATAAATGCCATACATTGTGAGCATGAGCGAGTAAATTGTGAATACAAAATAAAAAACCCTTCACAAATTTTCATAGTTTTAACCTCATCAACATAATGACAATGAAAGCCGACAATATTCCCACAGAATAGGCCACAAAAATTACAATAGTATTAGAGTGAAGGGAAACTGCAAACTCGTTGCTCAGGCTGAAACAACCCTTATTTTAACTATTTTGAGAACAAAGTGTTTTTTCTCTTGCTCGTAAATTTGACTGCATTTTCCTCTGCGTAGTGGCATTTTAAAAATTCGTAATTCCTGATGACCAAATAGACTTAAACCATCTCAAAATACACTCATCCGCCCAGTTTGAGAACACCCATCCTACGTTATGCTCAAGATATTTTTCATTACTTTTTACAATTTGGTTGCTATCATTCCATCTTAAAAATTGCCTTTGTTCTGGCCCTTTCATCCTCAAGTCATCTCAAAAACCCAAATTTTCTTTGAAAGTTGTTTAACATGAAAAGTCATTTTGCGTCTATTCAAGAATAAAACGCTTCCATAATTGTATCAAATGGTAAAATGCTAGACTGGTATTCAGCTATTCTACGTAACCGTTTTTCCTCTTTTGAATTTTTTACAAGATGTGGAAAATTTGATGGCACTAATTGTAATAACGAGTGGGCTAATCTGTGGGCAGAAGCAACCAATAATGTTTTGGAACCTCTCACATACACAAACAATATAACCAACAAAATCTGGTCTCCATTCTTAATTTTGGGTAAACATCACTTGCGTTCAACAATGCTACGATTTTCTCTGTTAAAGAGAGGAAAGCAATCATGGTAACTTTTTGAAAGCAATACATTTAACCTCCCGTTTTCGTAATAAAAAACAAATTTGTAAGCAAATCTGAGAAAATGCGTATATTTTTGCCACGCACAGCTCGCTGAAATGTTGAATATAAAGTACACTCTGCAAACATCGATATCGACACAAGACGCCAAAAAATTATAAGACTGATACATTTTGAATGAGTGCCTACTTCATGCAAACTTACATGTTTACGAGTTATTTGCTGAGGTTTCAAAAATTTTAATCAGGGCTTGACTTTGTAACTAGTTTCTCGATTTTGGTAGTTTATTTGTAGACTTTGTTTCTATTGTTGTGTTACGGCTCAAATACAGCCAGATTATTTTTGTAGGTTCCTGATTCTTTTGGCGTCAACTGGAGCTAGCTTCTCGAACAATTCCCTATCTCAAAGCTAACTTGCCTCACTGGCGCTGACTAAAATAAATGCCCAATTATGGCGATGCCCAAATACGGCTTAAATTTCAATTAAATGTTCAAACTTAATCAACAGAATGAACAGCAGTGTTTAATTATAATATTCAGACTTTATTATAACTCCAAAACACTAATAATTAACTTTTACAATTAATAATGAATTTGCTCTTCACAATTGAGCTCACAAAATATACTTGTAATGCCTTTCTCTCAAGTCAAGCACACTACTAAATCGCACACACACATTCTCGTCTCCTCTCCGTCTCATTCTCACTGCATCTCATAAACAGACCGCATGCACACACAATCAAATACAAGTACCACCAAATAAAATCAATGACAAGAATAAAATACATAATAATTTTTGTAGACGCGTCTTCACTGATGACATGTTGGTAGATAATACATATGACGCGCCAAACTTTATATCTATAAATAAGATAACCTTTCATAATATAACGTTTTGTAACGGAAAGATGAAAAATGGCAGAAACGTCTGTTTTATTAGTTTCATGAAACAGAGCATGTTAAACAAAAGAAAATCCGTTTTTTTATTAATAATAAAGTAAACTCGCAGAAGTTTCTTGCATAATTTTAAGTCTTTAAAAAAAATTCACGTAGAGTTATGTTATTCGTTTGTAATGAGGAAAAATATCATAGTAATTATCTAGTTGATTTATCAAGTGTTGAGGAAATAATTTGAACGTGTCCAAAAATGAAATTAGTTTAAAATGTAGTCACTCGAAAATTCAAAACAATTCCATTATGTTAAATAATAATTTCCGTATTACTATTGTCACGTTACTTCCTACCTTGCATTTTTGAAATGCTCCGTTTCAACATTTGAGCTTTTCGGCGCTAAAGACAGACAGGAAAACATTTTTACTGAGATTACATAATTTATCTATTTCCCTTCCTGAATTTTATTTCCCGACTGACAGTTACGCAAGCTACCTTGATTTCCACCTATTCCATGTAAAGCTTTTAAAGCTTATTCAGTACGTATTTGCTAATTTATGTCTGCAGTCCAACCGTCGGTAAAATAACGTACGCATAAACTTCTAAGAATTCTAAATTGAAACCTATATTTCTGAAATTTTATTATCATTTTACCATGTAATTTGCTAATATTATAACAGAAAATATAAAAGCATTATGGCAAGTTCAAAGTACAATATATACTTCATTGCACTTGCATATTTTTGTCAGTATGCTTTTGCAATGCCGATAACGAAAATTTGCAGTGACAGTGAGTACAGCCCCGAAAATTTGGCTAAGATTGAACAAAGCTTAAAAAGCTTTGTGACCGATTCAGTATCTCCTGTTTTGTACCACTTTATAAATCCACATCATTGCAATCTACCAAAAAACTTGCTTCATGGTACAGTGGCCATTACAACTAATACAGGGTCTGGGTTTGGTTTGTTGCTAGTCAAATCGCGACAAGTTAACAAAACTAACTATAAAGAAGATAATTTTCAAAAATTCGTGATTCAGTATCAGTTTAACAAATCGGTGGAACCACCAAAGGGGTATACGCGAGTAATTCATCTTTACATGATTCGATCTAATCCGCTTGGAACAACTGATCGTCAATCAGTGTGGCCTAGATTCCTGGACTATTACAATAGATATATTTTGAACCCATACTTTGCCGATACAAAAATGTTTCCAATGCTAATTAACCGTTATGACTCGGATGTATTATGTGACGGCTACTTCCGACCGTATGATATCCATTTAGGTATATTTATTGCCACTGATAGCTTAAATGCAAAAGACGTAATTGGAAATACTGGATCTAAATTCTTGGAACTTCTAGGTGAGGGAAACAACATTGGCCAAGCGCACACTCATAAACTGATTCTATTGATATCTGCTGGTGAATACAACAGTATTTATGCGCATTGCCCATTTTGCACGAAGGAACGAGCAAAAAGTCTAACCGTAAACTGGTTTGATTTCAGCTCTTCAAATGTTAGACACTTGCTCAGATTTGGATATTCGCATCTAAATAAAATCGTTAAAAGAGAGATTTTCTTACTAAAGCTTTTTAAGAAACTTAGTTTTCTTCGATACTACTCTAATTTAGTCCCAAATCAAGACTTCATGTCATCCTTGAAGGATATTGATTTTGAAGTTTTTAAAGCTGGAGCACCTCAAAATTATTCAATAGG
Organism: Willowsia buskii; assembly: GCA_034700685.1. Lineage (NCBI taxonomy): Eukaryota > Metazoa > Arthropoda > Collembola > Entomobryomorpha > Entomobryidae > Willowsia > Willowsia buskii. The sequence goes on from JAQIXW010000303.1 coordinate 13,257, forward strand.
TATCAATAAACAAGATGCGTTTGAACCTTGTTCTTCGCACCACCCACATATTCTCGTAGGTCGCGAATGGTCACCAACGCTAATTACCAGCACTGTATTTGCACAGTTTCTGACATGTGACGGGGGCTACCTGGAAACAAAATTTTCCTTTCGTGGATTCATAACTGCCTTCGATGGCTACACGTGGTCATTAATAGCTATTTTATTTGTTCTAATGGTGTACATTTTCAACAAGGAACAACTTATTAGCAATCCAAATACATTAAATGATGGGTTTGTCTTTAAATTTTTGGAGTCTATATTGGCTGTCCATCGCATATTTTTATATCAAGGAACAGAGTTCAAAAGGTCGCATCTGTCGCTTCCAATTCAAATTTGGACCTGCTGTATATTCATAATTGGATATTTTTATCTGGGAGACAACATTGGTGAATTGACAGCACCCATCCACACAGTCCTTTTTACAAAATTTGAAGATATTTTAAGTAGAAATTACACCTTTTTGTATACAAATGTTGTGAACCCAGTGAAATTTTCTAAACCCAATGATTGTCTTTACAACGATAAGTTTTGTTCCTTTGTCAAAAGGTCCGAATTTGGTTACCTTCTAAGCACCGCATTTCGGCGCAATCACACAAATGGGACAAAGGAAGAGAAACTATTTCGACGAATTGGCGAATTGAATTCCCAGGACGAGTTCTTAGATTTACTTCTTGGTCGAACGAAAGCTCCTATAAATTACGATAGACTTTTTTGGTACTCGGAACGGAACTTTTGTAAACAAAAGGCATTATTAAGGTGGTCGGACACTTATGACCACCGCGAAACAATTTACAGACAGCTTTTCAAGCATATAAATCCCAACTCTATTATATCCAAAGGTGACGAACAGATAGGTAGTCATTACAAAGGATGGGTGTTTTCCCATTGGGGAGATCCCTGGATACTTGGTCGTTATAAAGCTATATGGTCATCTGGCATTTACATATTTTTGAATCGTTCGTTGTCGTTTTCTAGTCACCGTGTCCATTTGAGTGATCCTGAAATAGCAAATAGCGGTTTGGAAAAAGAATTTGTTGTTTCGCTTAACTCGAACACAGTTGTTATATTTATGATGTTATTAATTGGCGTGTCGGGAGCCTTTGTGCTGCTATTAGTGGAAAACCGCTTATCCTTATACTTAAGAATAACTCTTTGGGTAAGCTTTTTAGGCATATCTATATGCAAGGTATACAGATCGTTAAAAAGGTCGTTATCGCAAGGTTTAAATAGACCTTATGCCCTCAAATTTAACCGACGTTCCTAATAATCACTGATTGTGTGTTTCAGCAAGAAATGTAAGGTTTGTGTAATCTAGAATATCTCAATTTCTATGTAAAATAAAATTAAGCCGGTAAAGTTTGAAATTATCAAATAAATTATATGCACCGGTGGCTGGTTTTAGAAAAGAACATCCTCAATAAATAAAAAAATCGTCGTTCACCATGAAGTTTCCTTTAAAATCCATTATGGAATAGCATTCAAATTTTTGCATCTTTCACTCCCGAGGGACACTCATGTGGTACTCATTTTGGATTGACTTGAAACTTGACGTGTTTATTACACGTCATTTGACATTTTTAATAGCATACTTACTTTTTCTGAATGGCCGTTTTATTTAAATTTTTGGACTAAAAACTATGATAACCAGTGTAATCGATTACACATGGAACGCAAAATGAGGTTATCCTAGTTGACTTGTAGGGCCCCCACGTCACTATGAAGAACCACAATAATATTTGGGGAGATTTTATGTGATTCGAGTTGAACTTCATAAAAAATAAATTGCTTGGCGTGTGCTGCAGACGAGTTTTCTCTTGCCCTTTTTTGCTGTCAACTTTGTAATAGTTTATTGGAGAAAGTTAGTATTTTAAGGTGCGGTTACCACGGAATATATTTGGAGAGAAAAATGTTTGAAATGTAAGAAGATAAACATCCATGATTGAGAATCAGTGTTTTGTAGGACGCAAAATCTATAATCAATTATTTATCTGTGCAACTTAACATTTGAGTTTGCACTATCGAGGGATTAAGATGTAGATATTTATTATAGAGAAGTGATTATCATCAAGAAATATTTCAAAGAAAATTATTCCTTCGTTTTTAAGTTTTCACCAATCCGAATGATTAATACTAAATTCGGAAATTCTTTTCACTGCGGAACCGTTTTTCAGGAATTTCAGGTTGTCTTAACTCGATTAATTATTTTTGATGTGATGTGAATTATTTTTATCAATCGTTAGTTTTGCAGTAATAACCGCACTTGGCATCAAACGCTTACTTATTTAGTTTTTTCATATCAACATTTAATATGTACGAAAGCTGGGGTGGTGGAATGAAAGAAGATGCAAGCGCGTTTGGAAAAGTAAACAAAAATTGAAGTGCTTCCATAAAAAAGTGACGTTGGGAAAAAATGACCAGGTACAAGGACATCTTCAAAACGCCGACGAACAACTTTCGATTTTAAATATATTTTTAATGCTCCAAACAACAAGGGTTTGTCAGTTGATCAATTGCAAGTAGCTTGATACTAGAAAATCAATTAGTAGAGCCACTCCAAATTTAAACACTTTCTCGTTTGAAAATAAAAATACGTCAAAATTACGTCTACAGCTAGTTTTTGGAAAGTAATGACACACTGCATCTTCAAACATCAAAAATTTTGACAAATTAGGACCAATCGATTTGTCCAGGATATCATTAGAACAAGGAAACATTACTATACAATCACAGCATCTAGAAGCTTCCATTGACGCCTTTCCAGTCGATGCTGTGATTGTTTTTGCGACCCCATGTCAGTATTTTTCTTTTTTTACTGAAAAAATTTATAAATAATTCCAAGCAAAGTCTAACCGCTTATTTTCTAAATTCGTCTGTACTAAATTTCTCACGCTTATCGATTACCCTATAAAAAGTTTTCGGTATCTTTGTACTTCTTTCCATTTTTCATTAGCAGTAAAATTATTCTATAATTGTTATATTATTGTAGTATTGCAAATTATTTTGCGGCCATTCCCATCATCTTCCTTAAAATCAATACCTTCCAAAACTCTAGATTCTGAGTAACAGCAGGCGTTTTCTTAATCACTTCTTGATCATTTAAAGACAGCCTCTTTCTTCCTTTATGAAAATCCTTTGGTTGTAAATATTCTTGGGCAGTACTGCTGGTAGATCCTTTGACAGTGCATTTTCTCACCGCAGGAAATCGATGATAAGATATAATCTCAGCTATAAAACAAATCAAAGCCGACAAAAACAGGACTCCGCATATCAGAAGAATGCCTAGAATATCCGGTAGCCAAATCTTGTCTCCCGCGATAACTTCATTTGGATCCGGATCAAGTAGTGGAATCTTTGAAATAATTCTTTTCGCTAGTTGCATCCAAATCATTCATTTGTTCAGTACTCCACTCTCAATTAGTTTTTGATAAGTTTGCATCATCCAGTGCCTATTCACTGTATACATTTCAATGAACAGTGGATACGGGTTTAAATCTTCGGGAAGTATGTAGCAATGGGCCTGTCTCATATGATATTGATTTGTAATAGTATCCTCAAAAATGAGCAACTCAGTTGTCGCTTTGTCTGGGGAACTTTGAGACAAATATTTTCCAGTGAGATATTTGCCAATTACTAAAGATCGACTGTATCCGAAATTTATTTCATGAAAACTTGCATTTACTCTTGCCAGGAGTCCTTTTACCTTAAACTCATCGTAAAATTGCTTCCATGGCGACATAAACACTTTACTATCCCACAAAATCCAAAAGATTGTACGATAATTCATTTTCCAATAAAAATCTGATCACTCTTCCATATAAAACGTATCTTTTTTCATCAACAGCGTATTTATTGACTTTATGAAGTTTTCATAAAAAATATAGGGGAAAATGATCAATTTTAGCGTGGCCAAAAACAATTTCCCATCATAAAACTGCCTCCATGGCCCATGGCAACATAAACACTTAACTATCCCACAAAATTCTATATTTAGCGGACAAAATATCTTCAAGTGATTCAAATGGGTGAAACCGCTCAGGGACAGTGAGAGTACTCATAATTCCATTTCCATAAAAATTGCATACAAATATTCCAAGAAACTGGAGCAGCACGCAAAAACATATTTTGGTCATGTAAATTTGCCCTGAATTTCCGAGAAAGACTCCGACACAGTCAAGAATTTGTTTTGGGAGGAAATTATCAGCACTCTCGTCGACTCTGTAGAAGTACACGGCGAATGACATAACTGCGCATAGTGTCAGGATCCGAAGCCGAGTCTCCAGATTTGAATAAAATAGATTAGATAAAAATATTGGTTTTGCTCTGTTCTTGTTAGCTAGCTGTAAGCATTGAATGTGAGCTCCGTGTGGAGCATGAAATTAGCTACTAAAAGAATTTGTGTTTTTGGAGAAAAACTCCTACTTCCTTGTTAGCCGTAAGCTAATGAATCGTTTTTGAGAAATTTTGAGATTTGTTTAATTTTGTAAAACTGGTCTCATCCAGTTCGTCTCTCTCTTACGTTTTCGTAAATACACTTTTCCAATGTTAAAGTTTTAGTCAGATGAGCCGACTCAACGGCACCATTTCAATTTAAGTTTGTCCTAATTGATAAATCGTTCAATTCTGGTGGGACAATTTTCTGGAGAGTTGCATTCTCTCCGTGTTTAAAGAAAAGGACGCTATTTTTGTAACCGCCCCTTTTCTTGTAATTCTGGAGTTATACTCCGCTTCTTTGCCCACTGGTGGGCACTAACTCCCTGTACTCCGTACGAGAGAGAACTTGCTAAAAATAAGAGTTTGTCAATTTCCTAAAAAATTGTATCTTTTCGCCCCAGCGGCACTTTGTTATTTTATATCCCATCAAGACTGATAGGTAGCTTTGGCATAAAGCCTGTAGTCATTTCTAACTTTTCGTGAAAACTCTTCAAGTCTGTAAAATCTTGTAAATAGTCATTAAAGAGCTAAAACTACAACTATTGTTTCGAGTTTTCATCCTTTATTTAGCCTTTTGGCAATTTATTTGTGCATTGTTCGGAGAGAGGAAAAGAGGAGATTCTTTAGTCATCATAGCTCACCACCAGAAACATTCACTAGCTTGATTTTATGCTATTGCTCATCAGCATTGCTTTTCAAGTGCACCATTCGTGTTTGAAACTTTTGTCCACTGATCTTGAGATACGAACTATTGGACTTCTTTGAAGAGTCTATCTGCGTGGCTAGAAAACGGTTAGTTTTCATCTCAGCCGCAACACATTTTGTACACTCTTATTTTCCAGCTTGGCAAAAATACTAAATTATTAAATACTCATGCAAAAATATAAGTAGATTTAAACTTAATACAAAACTTACGTCTTTAAAATCTCAAAAAACCAAAGTTAGTACATATTTAATGAAAACAGTTCAAAAAATAACATGTGAAAAACAGAAGCTTTGTTATCCAAACGTATTGGAAATTTCCTCTACAAATTTTTTCAATAACTTTATTTAAATAACAAAGACAGGAAGGGAGAGTGGGAGCATTTCTTATTGCAGGAAGGGTATTGGTAGCAGTATTTAAAAGCTGAATGAGGAATGTATGTTTCCAACTTGCTATTGACCAGCTTTCTAACCCATGCATTAGTGTTTTTTCCTTTAGTTTAAATTTTCAAATAACACATTTATCCACCCACATCAATTCAAATTCGTCAATATTTTTTTTCCTTTTTTGAAAAATTATTTACTTTAAATGTTTAAGCTTTTCCACCAGAAAAGGTTATCTTTCAGGTAAACCAGTAGTTTTCTGATGAAGACTTTGTAGGCTCGGCAAAAATCTATTCATTTTCAAAGATTCACCAAAGAATAAATACTTTACATACGCAAATTGCCCACAAATGCTAACAAAAAGTGTGCCATTTTTTCCAAAATAAAAACTGAGCATCTGCCAAAAGTACAGAAGCTCTGAACCAATCTATTACAAAGAAGTTGTTGTCCTAAGCTTCACAGTAGCTCTAGCGATTCAGTACACAGTTTCATGGCATGCTCTCCATTCACAAAAAATACGAAACCCAGATTATCGCTAAATCTTGCACTGAAATTTTTATACTTGGCCAGTCAACTTATGAAGGCTGGCCTTGGCCACTTTCCAAAAGAATACTTGAATTTCCTGAACTATTTGGGTATGGCATGTCTGCCGGATTTTGCCTCTTTCCACTAGCCACATCTGTCTGTTGTTTTTATAAAGCGTATGAGCCTGCAAATATCGTGTTCGCATTTCTTTTACCAAATGTTCCGTTTCTTATCAGGAAAACGGTTTCTGCTTTGATTACCACATGCATCGTTTTTTACGCAGCTATGATCTGTCTCCTCCTCCTCCTCCAGACTAGTGATGTCCTGTTGCTACATATTTGAACAAGCTACTAAAAAAATCTGGACGCAAATATTTCTGGTGGGGAGCAAACACCCAGACAAAAAGACGGCGTATAAACTTATCAAAATATTTCAAACGTTTCTTAAGGACTTAAAAAAGTGCAAAATTCGTCAAGCTTGTAAAAACATCGGGGGAAGAAAAAATTTGCAAATTTGTCCATCAAGTGTGGTAATTCCACCGTTACAACTTTCACCAAAAGAAAATTTTCATCAACGAGTAAATGTACATAAATAAAAAATTATGTGTTGATAGCGTCAACAAATCTCAAATCAAAACGTAGAATTTTATAATCCTACAATGGCCACTGTTGGTATTGTTATCGTAGTTCTTGCAACTGTTGCTGCAAACCGACTATATAATCAGATGGAGCCGATGTTATATTTGTTAGCTTGCTTTACAGTAGTTTTTGCAGTGAGTTTAATCTTCTACTTTTTTCTTCATGCTGCAATGCCACTAACTTATACACAGACTTTTGTACGGTATTGGAAAGGTAATAAGTGTGTAATGCTAAATGGGATATTGAGAAGGGAAGTGAGATCTTTGCAATCATTTGGGTTTTACGTTGGTCCATTCTTTAGTATTAAGAAATGCAGTGCACTTGATATAATGAATTGTATTTCCGATTATGCTGTGTCATTGTTGGTAGGATTTTAAGAAGTTTTGATTTTATGAAATGCTGTAATAATGAAATAAAATATTAACTAACATGTATAATTCGTATAATTAATTCGTATAATAAATAATTTATGTCTTTGAATAAATCGAATGAATGTTTTGTATACATTTAAAACGCACATTAAGATAACGAATACTTTCTCAAAAGGACTTATACAAATTTGAGAAATAGTTTATAATTTAATTAAGTAATTGGGGAAAGTGAAGTTTAATGGTAGGTTGTCAAAGCAGGACGCGAGATAACGAAGAAGGAAGGGCTTGCGACACTTCAGGAAATACCTTTGATTCCAGTCAAACAGGATGTTGTTTATTCTCGTTAAGATATTACAAATCTTCCCTCTGATGCTTGAGGAAGCAAGACTAGGTTGTTTCCGAGTTTTATAACTTACAACATTGCATTAGCTAATTTATACTGAATAGCTGGGTGTTCCGGAATAAAGGTCCCAAATTTGAATGTGTTTTTGTGAAACATTTATGATGAAGCATACCATCATAAGCATTCAAAGCGCGTTTCTAAGTAAAGGATATTTCATGGAAAACGTTTTCCTCGTTTATGAATGATCCATTTTCCCTCTTAATATTACATCTTTGTTTCCTAGAATTTTCATCATGTTAATGCGCAATATAACATATAAATAAAAATAACGAAATGTTTTTGTCACCAGACTCTATCAAAATATTTAGTTACTTTTTTTACGGAACATGTTTGGTGCGGAGTATTTTAACATTAAAAAAATTCCACAGAAAAATAATAAAAAATCTTATCTAAATTAAGCTACATAATATTACATCTCATTCATTCCAAGAAAGCGTTTGTACAAAAATTTAAACTAAGGGCAAGTGCCGCTGTTGATTAAAGGTTTTTGGAAAAAATATAATCACAGATAAGAAAATTTTGACGCTTATTTCAACTGTGATTATGACGGCATCAAAGGAGTTTCTTTGAATGTTTACCTTTTTCAGTGAGAGAAAGTAAATCCCAGGGTATACAATCAGACTCTGCTCGTTGTAAGCTTGTTTTACAAACACTCAGGTTTACTTCAAGTAAATAGCCCATCAAAATCATCATTATATTGATTATTAACTATATCATATTTTCTCGTCTACTGAGGGAATCCGTTCTACTGCAGGCCTACTTTATTAAAAATTTTAAAAGAATTCGGTTCCATTCCTCAGATAGTACTTTTTCTTGCATGCACGTTTAAAAAATGTATGCAACTTTTAACCTTAAATTTTGAACCTTTTTTAATGATAGGGGTTTCATGTTACTTCAATTTAGGCATTCTTGTCCGTAAGGTGAGAAAATATTTTGAGACCGATACTGCGTGAACTAACTCACTGGGATTTTGTGCTCGTCTTTTCAATGAAACTAAGAACTTTATTAAAAAGCAGAACATTAATAGAATTTCATGTGAAACACAGGCAAATTTAAGTAATCAGCTTAAATTTAAGTTCACAATAAAATAGAATTAAAAATATACATTACAACAAAAAGATTGAGAAAAGCTGAGATTATAACTGTAAACGTATTCTTTTATAAGCGTTTATTATTTATGTTTCTGTAGGTAGCACAAAAACATGAAAAGCATATCTCTGAATGCTTTCTCTTTTCTTCTCAAAAACAAAACAACACCAATTCATTTCACTGCATCGCCTGTGTAGATTTTTTATTGCGTTATCATGCAATAAATATTTATTATGCTCTAGACGTTCCAAATTTTCTGAAGCGAACTTCTCATATTCAGGTTTGTTAACGTAAACTAATATTTTAGAAAATATAAGCCGATTTATTTAAGCCTGTAAAGAAATAAGTAAATTTATTTTGAGGTAAACCGACTTTTGTGGTTTTCATTAAGAAAAAAACTATCTGAAAAAATCGAACATATAGTCATTTACAGACTTGAAAATTCATGGATCACTTTAATTTAAATGTAGACCATTAATATTAACTTAATATACTGTCGGCCGAGCAAATGCTCAGCCAACGTTGTCGTGTACATGTATGTAGTATAGTTTCCTAGTATGCCCCATTCAACTACACCATTCTCTGGTTCAAGTTGGTTTGCTTGAGGATGGCGAGGATACCGATATAGAAAAGGAGAGGTAGCAGCGTTTGGTGCGGCACTCTTTCTTTGGATTTCACCTGGAGCTGATAGCAGCGACTAGAGTAGTGCCAGTAGTTTTGTTCTTTTTATTTGAGGTGGCATTTTGCCGTGTCATTATTTTTCTGTAGAGTTTTCTTCTTTTTAGTTTCCAATCAATAAAAGAGTCATAGTTTCTATTTGTCCAGTCATTCTGTTTTTTTCGTCGTCCTCATTTTATTTCTGTGTACGCTCATCATCGTCGCCATCTCACTCCTCCACCCATCCTCATCATCCGTTACCCATCACCCTGTGGTGTAGGACCCATCAGCATATAAGCATCAGGTCCTTCCCACAATACAGAGTAGTGGGTGAAACAATAGAGTATCAAGACCTTCCGGGCTTCACCGTACGGAAGGAAGGGAACTTGCTAATTGCAAATATTGACAATATGAAGCAATCCCTTCAACCTCAATTGAACACAAAATTCACAAAAAGCCTAATTAGTCAGTTTAGAGGAAAGCAGCTTTCTCCCATTCTTCTCGGAAATTCTTCTCCTCATAAATAGTTCTTAAGCTTCCACGTGCATGAATAATGTTACATCAAAAATAATTTCTTATGCCAATGAAACATTGTCGTTTTTCAACCCTTTTTTGATATTTTTTAACGCATTTTGTGTTCTCATCACTTTATGGAAACCAAATTTACTTATTGTGGTTCCCTTGTGTCATTTTTAAAATGGTTTAGAGATTTTAGAGAAAACATATTTGAAAACTAATGAAACTAGCACAAGCGTATTATTATTTGCTGAGCTTCCTTAAACTTAATTAGGTTTATTTTCTGCTTTGTTGTAATGCCTCAAGATGCCTTCTATTAATTTTTCCACTGAGAAACTTCCACATTTTAAAATGTTTCATTTTTCTTATGTAAATTCTGCTTTGCATTGCTTTGCTGAAAATATAATACGATAATTCGTGAAATTCTACAAATAAATAAATGAGTATATGGTATTATTTTTTTCAAGGCGTTTTAAAGATAGGTTGCTATTTTGATAAAATTTTGTAAAAGTACATTTGTTCGATAGCATGATACGACGCACCTCAAAGTTTGTCCCCTTTGTTAGGAACATGTTCTTCGTTTGAACGAAGCAAAATAATTCCTTTGTAATGAATATACTTTTGATCAGCTTTGCATTAGAAAATTCTTCTTTTCCCATTTACCAGTAGCTTGAAAAGTGTATCCTGTGTATCCGAATTTTTTACAAGGTAGTCTATTAGTGGTTTTCCATAAGATGCGTGCATCTGATAACAAACTTTGTGACAAGAAGCACAAATATTCATCCCGTAAAGTACAGTAAATTAATTGTATGATTACCATATATCTCATTTAGTTGAAAGGCCTGGAGGATATATGCACATTTACACTTTGTCTGTTAGATGCTTTCTTTAATTTAGAAGAAAAGCAAATATTTCAAGACAAATACGTTTATTGTTTTGTCAAGATGCCAAAAAAATTTAATGGGTAGAGACATGTCTACGTTGACGTACAGCTCATACAATTTCTGTAGCATGTTCCACTAAAATTCCGTTGCAACAGAAAATATTATTTTCATCTAATAAACCCCCAAAAGTCTGAGAGTTAATTTTCCCGGATTTTATAGTTCCAGCTAAACAACAATTTGCAAAATGTTCATGAACGTGCAAAAAAAACAATTTTAACACGTGCACATAAAAGAAAATCCAGGTTTACTTAAAATTTCGTGATAAAAATGTAACGTTTCCTTCCTTTTTATATCAGTCATATAACTGTAATTAATACAAGTTAGTATATATCGCATATCCTTGCGTTAGAGTGCGTGGGCTTGGATATTTTCTGAAGGTCAGTCAGCTACCGCATATACATAGTGTATTCGATTGCGACGTTTCTCATCAATAGTGTTGGATAAAGATGTCGGGTGTATTTCCATTCTTTTGTTGTCGTTCTGTCTTTTCTAAATCTGTGCCTTTTCCACAAAAAGTAGAACATAGTACGCTTATAAATACCTAAACTATAATAATTTATTACACTATGATACTAATCTTCTTGAATACATTACATACGTTTTTCACGTTTTTAGCATCGTCCTGTTTGGAAGATAGATATCGTTTAACATGTGTTTATCAACAACCTCTATGTAAAGTACACTACATTTACCAATAATACAATATTATGGCTAGATCCCACAATTGGAATTTTTCAAAAGAAAACAATGTATTCCAGACTTAAATTTTAAAGGCGTTTATATATAGTTTATCAGATTGCGCAATTCACACTTCTGAGAAAAGGGAACAAAATACACACCAAACCGCTGAGCTGAGGGATTTGTAGTTAATCTAATCATGACAACAGCACACAAATATACTAAGAAGAAAATTTGTATGACGACTGACTTGCACGCAGCATATCTGTTTTTGCAACTTCGTGTATGGCTTTGACGTCAAAGCTGGTGTATTTAAGTTGAACCTTTTTCTAGGAAGTCCAACTTGTGGAATTAAATGCGAATATTTTTAAAAATCAATATGTATGTACTTCACTTAATTTTTTGTACATGTAGTAAAATAAAATGCGTAGTGGTCAGAAGTGTTGATTTGTCATAAATTACTTTTATAATTTATTTGATCAAGTTATATCAGACTCTGAGTAAACAAACTTTGTGCAAGCATTAGATAATAAAAAAACATTACAAGGTTTATATGTCGTAGCTGCAGTTTGAAGATTTTCTTTTTAAGAATCTCTAAAAAATACTAAGACCATTCAATCCCTTTTTATACGTTTATTTTTACTTGCTTTAACTCACAACGCAAGTTTATCAAATAGTTTTTACTGCCTGCTTTCACTTTTTCCCAGGGAGAAAGCAAAAACTCGAGGTAAAGCAGCGAAACTCGCTCAGTTCACTGTTGCTTCAGTATCTGTGCAGTTCTCAATTTCCGAGTGGATGTTCTACTTTCACCATGGACCAAACCGAATTTTCTAGTTTCGCTGGGGCAAATTGCTCACTTACAAATGTACCTACTAAAGATATAATAATCTCATCTACTTCAAAACCTAAGCAAATTTTAATTCCTTTGGAACTTCCACCAAATCTCAGTGTAATCAGTAATAGTTCTATGGTTTGTGTTTTTGCATACTGTGTCGTCTTTGTAATCGCAACAAGTGGGAATCTTATAGTTTTTAATTCTCTGAGAAAAGAGTATGCCAGAAAACATTCAAGAATTTCTCTGCTTTTGCTTCATTTGGCCATTGCAGACTTGGTAGTTTGCTTTACACTCATTCCGACTGAAGTTTTTTGGCGACTGACGATTCAGTGGTGGGGAGGAAATTTGCTCTGCAAAGTGATCCAGTTTCTTCGAGCATTTGGGCTTTATTTAAGCTCATTAGTGTTGATTTGTGTGAGCGTTGACCGATTGTTTGCAATATTATTTCCCCTGAATGCTATTAAGTTGGAGTACTACAAAAGAGTCAAATATATGATAATACTTGCTTGGATATTGGCAGGAGTGTTCTCAGTTCCACAAATTATATTTTTCGGAGTTGAAGTGCATCCAGAATTTTCTAAATTTGAGCAATGTGTGGCAACAGGGTTCTTAGAAGATTCGAAAGATGTTAAAATCTACAGTATATTCTCAGTAGTAGCAATGTATTTAATTCCTTTGGTGGTAATACTTTTCACATATTCTGCCATAATATTAAAGCTGATTCGGAAGTCTCGTCAAAGATACTCTTTAAATTATGGAGCCTCCGTACGCACCACATTAGTTCGAAACAGGAGTACAAAAATTAATGGAAATAGTGAAGGTACAATGATTTGTTGTTATGACTTTCTTAATTCTTAAAATAAGTTGATATTTTATGTGTTGAATGGTGCTCACATATTGAAATATTTTAGCTCACCAGCATATTCGCACTTCGTTGCATTTGAGATGCAATGGAAATGGAGAGACAAACATGTCCAAGGCAAAATCAAGAACACTTCTGATGACCGTTGTGATCGTGATTGCTTTTGTTCTCTGCTGGACTCCATATGCAGTTATGACACTATGGTAAAAATTTCAGATGCTTTATTATATTTAGTTTAAAGTTTTAGAGAAAAAAAACAAATAAAATTTTTTTCTACAAAAAAATCACATAGGATAATATTCTGTGTAATTATGCAGCACTGTATAATTTTTTGCTATTTAAATGGCAGGCCAATATAAAATATTTACAAATAATTATTTCTTATTGATTTTTATGTTTTATTACAAAAGCATTTTATGTGTAAATTTTACAATCCGTAAGTCTTTCTTTGTCATAGGTACATGTTTGATTGGAGTGGAGCGTCAGAAGTGGATCCAGGAATTCAAGATGGGTTGTTCTTAATGGCAGTGGGAAACTCGTGCATCAACCCGATAATATATGGAAGTTTTCGTAACCGGAAATATAAGTTCTTAACATGTTCTCATTGCTAGCAGCCTAAAACGGGTGGTCAGGCTTCGAATATTTGTTAACACAGTAATTATTACGAGTTTGTTTAGAGACTTTCCTTAATATAAACATGCTAAAGATTTTTGAGAAACTGAAGAATAAAATTAGAAAAAAGTAAAAAAAAAGGAGTGAAATATGTAGTACAAATCAACTAGAAAGTAGTCCACTTGCAAAATAAGTAATAGTAAAAATGTGTTAAGTATTATATTTGAATATATTATAATTAAAATATATTAAAAAATATATGAAATATAATCCAAACAGTAAATTTTGAAATCTCTCCAGACCAAATTTATTGAGTTGGTTTTTATGGGATAAGGAAATATAATGACATGGCATGGATAGCTTAAAGAGATAGTTGGCATATAGATGAAAACCTTCAACCTTCTACCATTGTGCTTCCCTTTGCCGATTTGGCAACCAAACTTTATAAATTGAAATTTAATAGGCCTACTACCTATTCAAATAAAATTCTGGAAATGGACCAATAATATGCTTGTCTCATCATGCGAAACAAAATGCTTTTAGGGCTTCCATTGTGAGCTTAATAGTGACACATCAGTAAATACGCAAAAGATTGGGAATTTTCCCTGTATAGTTTTCCCATATATGTGTGTTTTTTGTGTTTGTCAAAAGGAAACATACAATTTCTTTGCTGTTCTTTGATACCTCTTGCTAATTGCTTAATACATTCGTATACTCTAGATTCCTTAGATGAGTCCACATTTCCACTTTTAAAGTTCCTCTCGCCTCATTAAAAACTAATTTTCAATTCAGTTTCAATTGCTTTTTACCCAAAATAACTTGTCGACTAAGGGTAAGTAATTAAAAACGTTGGCGGACCTTAAACTTGTCATTAGACGTACAAATAAAAAGTTTTTGCCGTTAGCACAGCCAACGCTAAAAAGAAATGAAATTATGAACGAAATACCTACGTCTTATGCAGATGGGTGTATTTGATGAGCGAATCAAAAGTGAGGAACAAGGATTTCGTAAAAAAAGTAGGTAGTGAGAAAATATAAATGTTTACAAGAATAGGTGACAATCGATGTTTGTACGTATTATAATTTATATTTTTGTCAGTTTTATAAAAAAAGCTTACTGAAGTTTACCTTTTTGCATTACGCTAGTAAAATTTCATCAAGCTATTTATATATCGATAGTCATAGTATATTTTGTCATTCTTTAAGGAATCTTGACAACATGGTGCTTTAAATGTGATATTGGGAAATCTACTATAGTTTTGATGGTACTTTTCCTTCAAAAGAGAATATCTGGGAAGAGAAGAATAACAAGTGAAAATATTGATTTATGTAAAAGGACGGTAGGATATTTTAAAATGCAAGTTTTATGCACACCTTCATTTATGCCAACGCACTCGTGCTCGAGAAATTCTGCAAAGGTTGGTATTCGTAATGCATCCAACCTCGTAATAAGCCATGTAAAAGGTTTTTGGCGCGTGTGACCGCAATTGCTTGTTTTTATTGTAAATGAAGTTGTAAGTACATGATTTTAGTTTTTTCATACATATATGCATGACTTGCTTGCTTGGAAGTCAGCTATCTACGAAACAAATTAAATCCACAGTTTATTTGATTTTGTTTTTCTAAAAAGAGTAAATGCAACTAAACTTATATGAACTCCATGTATACACATTATTGACCTTCCTAGAACGAATCTCACTAACTTTAACAAAATGAAAATCACTTATGCCTCTTTCTGGTTATTTGTTTCAAATTGTGCTTGTGCTTAGATGCAAAAGCGTAAAGTATAGCATGCACGTTTCGGCGTAATGAAAAAAAAATATTGTACAGCTTTGTGCTTCTGGTCAGTAAAGTAATTTTTCCGATGTGAATAGGCATTCGTATCTAAAACAACTCTACAACGTTTTAGTTTTAATTTGCGAATAGTGTTTGTAAAAAACTTGGATTTGGATCTTGTCAAAAGCAGACGGACATCTGCCCATATATGCTGAAGCGACAGTGTCACCGACAGATTTTTTTGCTCTCCTGGGTTTCCATTTCTCTTTGAAAAAAAACTAAAAGCATTAAATGAAAACATTGTGGAGTATGATGAAAAGAGTATACGTCAGTGTTGGTCGTAATGAGCACAAAGAGACCCTAAAAATAGAGTTTTAATTTAGTTCTTCTTGAAGGCATTACCAACTATCATTGAAGTGACATTTTTCTAAAAAAAAATACAGAATAAGCTCAGGTTAGTTTTACCTTTTTGCTGAAAAATTGGAATTTATGTGTTCAACCTTTTTTGTTGATGAAAATGGATTTACTAGTTGTAAATTGCTTTGAAGTTGGAATACATAATATTTTGTTACGAGAGCATGAAATTTTGTTAAAAATATACGTTAAATTAAATCAGGATTTTGAATGACGTCAAGTTTGTCTCAATTTGTGAAGTTTTGGGAATGAAATTTTTCATTCAATTCAATTTCTTTTAAAATTTTCGCATCAATTTTTTTTAAAATCTGATTTATAAGCTAGTATTATTTTGTTTTCTACTTGCAAACGTAAACAAGTTTGACTGACGTTTATGGAGTTAATCATATTAAATCTTGTTCTCCGAATACACCTGGCTTTATCAAACTTTTAAAATATCTTGTAAAATATATTTTTACATATTATTTAAAACAAACATCTCATTTAGCTCTTAAAACATCACGTGTCCTTGTGTAAATAAATTACTAGCGCATTTTCAACTTACTGCTAGTTTATTAAAATGATTTTCGCTTTGATGCGGGAGTTGGGCGATGTACATGAAAAAGGACATCACTCTGCAAAACTCTTTAAAATAAGAGTTCATTAAAATACTTCATTCTGTCAAAAGTCTTTTGACGCAGAAATTACTTTAATATGTGGAAAGTACAAGACATAAACTCCAGCAAGATCGTAGTTAAAGTTGTGTCGTTTTGAAGTCTTGTCAAAATTAGCAAAGTGCATTCGACATTTACAAAACAAATTAACGGACGACTAACTTGGCATGTGTTCTTGTAGAATTTAAGTCATATCATATTGTAAGAATTTACAAAGATTTGTTTTATAAATATTACTCTAGTAAAAAATATTTTTTGATGACTACACAAAAAAACAAGATGAAACTTACACAAGTCTTATTTTGACTCGAATCAAATGTGAGGAACTTAGATTTTGTACGCAGAATTTCGTATGAATCATTGATTCTAATGCAATGGTCATTGGTCCATAAAGAACAAAATTACCTCTAAATATTTTTACATGTGCCGTAACAAAGCACATCAATCAACCCTATTGATTATGTAAATGTTCAAAGAAGAAAGAATTACAGTAGATCAAAAGCATAATATCAAGCTTGGTTCCATATAAATTTGATGTAACGCTAACGGTGACTAAAGTTTACTCTCTCATTTTTACTTTCATACAGAGATTTATGAGATGATGTGAAATTTTGGAAAATAGAACAATGTGGGCGTAAAAAAGGGAGTTATTAACTGTTATAAATTTTCTTTTCTTTCTATACATAATACAAAATTCAAGAAATATTTTGTTGATCATTTGTTTTCCATTATTATAGTTCACTATTAAGACTTCAACAAAGCAACTGTAATTGAATAGATTTGGGAAATGTGCAATTATCATTATTATTTGGCTAACAAGCTGACAAAAAGTTAGAAGAATGCGATTGAAAATTTTGTAGATTTTGTGTACTGCTAAGAATAAAGAATCATTAATGGTTTTTCTCTGAATGTGCGAATTTCACCAAAGTGAAACCAATGTTCGCTAGCGTTTCTCTGAATATAATCTAGTTTAAAGTTATGTTATGGCAGATGCACTTCCAGCTCAAAAGCATGATTTATTTGTACATTTGCTATTATTATTTTCGCTTAAACAAAAATGCAGTAGACAAAACTCACTGTTTTGTCTGGGTTTTCACTTTCTCTCTTTTAGAATGAAACGGCATTATAAAAGAAGCCTTTGATGTTGTGTCTCTTTCACAATTTCAAATTGAGTCAATAGAAAGTTTCTGAATAGCAACTTCATTTTGGAGGTTCCTTGCGCCATTTTGATAGGATTCATCAAAAGGCGTCTGAATTACATTAAAACTTTAAAGAATTCAATTCACTACAAGCTGGTTCCTTTTTCATTATGCTTTCATTATCCAGTCCTAAATTATATTTTGTCTGTAAACATTTATCAAATGCATTTCCAGATGTTCTGCTTTTAACTTAAATTAATTCGGTTAAAGTTGTTACCCAATCTATTGTATTGTATTGTATGAACAAAACATAATGATTTGGCCCGGAGATTTTGATCAGGGCGCCGGAAATAATTTATTGTTACCGACATCATATTGGAAAGTCGTTTAGAGGACGAGTTAAATTACCCATGTTCATGATCCACGCTACAGTTATAGCTAATCGTAAGTATTTGTAAGTATTAACTACTATTATTCTTATTAGTGTCCGATAAATTTACAACATAGAAATTTCTTACTCGTAATTTATTCAACACAATAAATAAATCAGACAGATTACCTACTGGTGTAAAACAGATGTAAAAATGACGAAAGTAATTTTGAACACGTGAATATATTTTTTCTGTGCTTAATATAGAATTTTACCTTGCCCTGAATCTTTTGACAGCATATTTAAAACAGTTTACGGAGATGTACGATAAAAATTCTAAGAAGTTAAAACTAATATGTAAATCCTAATCGAGATGACTGGCATTTAGTGATTTAAATCTGGAATAAGTTATTTTGGGAAGCTTCCAGGTAGTCTTTTTATTGATATTAATAACCTTGCTTGTGATTGACCTATGCGGTCACGTGTTTTTATTTGCATTAGTAAAACGTACATTTACTTCCTATTAGCGTATAGATTATGCTTTCGTGGAAACAACTATGTAAAATCGCAAGCTTTTAGTGCTTAAGCTTTAAGCTCAAGAAATAATGTGAAGAACTTATTTCTCTTTTTATATTAAAATGTACACAAATTTTACTTTTTTACTAGTTTTTTACCTCTACCGAAATATGACTTAAATCAAAATTTATATATTTTCTACTGCAAACACAAATGTTTCAAGCTTCAATCTGCCTGATAGAATTTCATTTAAGTGCAACGTCCAGGCCGACAAAGGAAAACGTTATTAAAAGGCACTTTTTAGGTTTTAGGGTTTTTAGTCTTCTACTCTGGTTTCTTCAGGTAAGATGTGCTTTAATATTTTATTTTAAGAACTTCACTTTATAGCAGATCAAAATTATTTTTATGGTGGAGAAAGCGTATAAACCCCAGATTTTCACCGAGTAAGTACTTCTATAAAAAGCGTGACAATATTAAAAGATCCTTACATCACTCTGGAAAACTCAAAGAGTAATAATATTTAAACGTAAATTCGATGAGTTCTATAGGTAAGTGCTTTCATAGTTCAGCCAGTTCAACCAATTCCAAAATAATCATTAACGTGCAACAACAACTGTAATATATGCACACAAAAGACAATCCATACTTGTTTAAAATTTGCAGTGAAGCACACAGTTTTGCTGCTTGTCATATCAGTTGCATTTCTATAATTAATGGGCTATTATATAACTCTTCATTCTTGTGTTACAATGCGTGGGCTTGTATACACACTGAAGGTCAGTCAGTTAGTACATATTGCACATAGTACATTCATGCTTGATGTTGTCTCGCTCAATGGCTCAATAGAAATATTGTTGGCTACACCGTTACTAATCTCGTTGGTTGGAAGATAAAAATAATGTCGATAATGAAAACTTTGCTATAGGATTTTTGAGAATCTGAACAAAACTATATCAAACTCATAGACATTATGGTTTCGAGTTTATGAATTGGATTTCACCATCAAGAAAAAAGAACATCATCCACGCCAAGCACTGAGCTAACAGATTTGCTGTTCATTTTATCATTATAAATACCGAACGTACATCTCGGGAAAAATTTTACGTGAAGATAGTAAAATGAAAAGATGTTCTTTCATTACACCAGATGCGGCATGCCTGTTTGTGTAAGCTATCGAATAAATTTGACGTCAAAGCTGACGCTCAATTGGGAATGAGTTTCTTTGTCTAAATTGGATCTAATTCTAAGAAAATCCAAATAACTATTCTTCTTTGAAGTATATATAAGCTTTGAAGACAACCAGAGTATTTCCTTAGGACCAGCAGAGGAAACGGGTGAATCGAATTGTGTGGTTTCATAGAATTAAGTAAGTGAACAGTGTGTAAATGAAGTCTTGGACAATGGACCGAACACGAAAGTGTTTATTACGAAGTAAATCTATCGTCTACTTTAAGCGTAATGTCAAAGTGGTGTGAAATGGGTAATTAGAAAAAAATACCATTAGCTTTTATTCATTTGCAGAACTAGTTGAATTTGTGGCGGATGCAAAATAAAGCATGGAATTGGCATATTTTAAATTTGTGTGATTAAAGTCATTCCGGGTTATTTCCCATTTGAAAAATTTTTACTCAGATGCTCGACAAAATTTGAAATTCAAACCTATTGAGTCTACTTACTACGTTAAGTTGTAGTTTTTAAATGGCAATCAATTTGCATACTTTTTTGTATACTCAAAAAAAGAAATATGTAAAAAGGTCAACATAAATTACTTGTTTCCTATTATCTTTAGCTTTTAAATTTGCGCATGAACTTTCGTGATTGATGTAAGGTTAGGTAGATTTACGTACTACGTGGTTTATTAAAAGCCCGTTTAGTTTTTCAGGGACACATCAGAACTGACAAATTTTTTATACATAATAACGCATGCAATAGATTGAATTATTACAGTTTTAAAGTGAATCTTTGAAACTTTATAGTGCTTCAAGCTGTTTATGAAAAATATGCGGATTTTGCTGACAGAGGTAGATACCATTAGCTTTCATTCGTCCAAATTCTATAATACCTGCAACTGTGGTGGAGTTTGTGTTTGATGTTGCCACGTTTTTTGGTACAGCCATTTCATTTCTGAATAAAACATTAGATTTTTTTTATAAAGCTAGAACGTGTGAGCCTTTGACGATACAACAAACTTTATATATTGTTTTAATTCCATTTACAAAAATAACAAATCATAGGTTAGCTTTAGCGTTTGGGATATAACAAACATGCATTGGCTTGCAAAGAAATTAGCTTCATTGCGTATTATTTATCGAGATGTTCCAATTTAGCATAACTTGTATAATTGGCATAAAATTAGTGAGAGATTTATTCATGATCTGGGTTTATTTAAATGGAAAATTTAATAATTAATATGTGCATTTAAATTTCTTAAATATATAGAGAAAGGAGACTTGTATTTAACGGATTTGTGTAAACATTATTCATAATTCATCTTATGGCTTAGCATGCATAATTTCCCCCTATAGAATTATATATGCTAATATGGTATACTATTCCGCTGACACGCAAAATATCGTCTATTTTATTTCTAAGATATTTCTCAAAAGTTCAATTTACCCCTACTTTTCATTTTTTATTCAAAGTTTCCAAGAGCAACTTTTGAGTTCTCCACGGTTATGCGAATGCTTGACAATATCAACAAAATACTTAATCCAAAAGATATACAAAACTGTCAAAGTCAACAAAAATACTCAAAAGCAAGTTCCATCCAAAGCGCCCTCTCAAACATGCTGTGAAGAACAAGGCTAAACTCACTACAAAGTAAATAGAGCCGTACACAACGACAGGAAAATTTTAATTTGAGGATTTTCTTTAAAAAACTTTAATTTAAAATAATTATAAACTAAAAATATAACTTCTTCAATTTTTTATGATCGTTCATTTCAAGTAAGATTACAAAAACATCAAAGACAAGTGTTTCTTGTTCAAAGAGAAAGCAAATACGCAGGAAAAGTAGAATGGATCCTTCATTGCAGAAAAAAATTACGTTACGTCCACGAAAGCCCTAAAACATGACGTCTATTGGAAGATGTTGTGGGTCTTGAACTAGAAAGCCGGTAAATACCTAAGTTTTCAGTTAATTGCGCACATTCCAGTAATAAAACTTTTACACATTTTTTGTCATTCCAAATGAATTAACGGAAACCAAGCTTTTCACTATTTTCTTGAAGCGGCACTGAAACTACACTGTAGGAATTTTCGTTATTTTGATGCACATTTGCGAGTATATAAACCTAAGCGGACCTGGAAATTCTTACATCTGTCCCGGACACGCAGATTTTCAATCCCGAATTTTTCAGCTCAAAAAATCCCGAATTTGTTTTCGGGAAAACCCGAA